>PPHD01003060.1:0-31144 GCA_002909625.1 Bambusicola thoracicus
TTTTTTGCGACATTGTATGAAATTCACAGCTGAAGTTAAACTCTCCATTACCTCAGGACATCCAGGAGCAATAGTTAACTTGAGGACACCAAAGAGTCTACATATGCTTTCCTTGTGCTTCCTGTGGGAACACTTCACTTCTCATTGCATTTGGATAGCCTACCAGACACCTCAGCAGTATTTTTCTCTAAACTGATGTTGTGCTAGAAAACGCTACCATTCTTTTACTCTTTGCGGGAGCACTTAGCACTTGAAGTTCATTTTCAGCAGTTTTCTCTCAAAGTGATTCTTTCCAGTTCAGGCTCAGATCTCAGACCTTTCTGGACTTCATACATACATAAAAATGTGATGCCATACATTTTTAAGACATGGAATGTCATATTAAGGGTGGCCCTATGATGGGCCTCCTTTTTTCACTCCCTGGTTACTTCTGGGAAAAGTATTGATGCCTGTATGTTCTGAAGTGCTAGCATATTACACACCAGTTATAAGGTAAGCAGTTCATTGCTTTCCTCTGATAAGGCTATGGGAAGACAAGAAGAAAGGGAAATAAATGCTATCAGCAAGCAGTGTAGTTAAGGAGAAAACTTGAATTACAAACCAAGAGCTGCTGTGTGATTCTTATGCATTCTCTGCAATCAAATGATATTGAGACCATCATTAGAGCCTGTTAAAACCACCATTGTGAACTCTGTACCTGCAGTGCAAAGGGTTTCATCTGTAGTTAAACTCTTTGATTTTTAATTTAAAATTGTATTTTGCTAGAGAAGATGAAGGACTTGTTTCCAGCACAGCATTCATACAAATGTTTTTCTTTTGCCTTCGGATAAAACTATGATTAGCAGTTTTAAGCCTTCAGTGTTCTTGGCATCGAGCAAAACAACGCGGTGATCATAACAAATGCCTGACAAAAATATTGAAGTGTGGTTGTGTTTATGGACTTTAAAGAACAGAACATCACAGAGAAGTGATAGCTTCAAAGATGAGCTGTGTAGATCTTTGATACGCAACGTGGCAGCAATTAATCAGAAAAAGTACTGTGTTTTAACTGCTTCTCAACACAGAAATCTGAAAAGCTTATTCACCCATATATTCTCTCTCCCTTCCCTATTTGACGTAGGTGAGTGCACAGATGCTGAGAGATGCATGCACGTCTGCAGCGATCACCAGCTCTCCATTGCACGGTGGTGCACAGTCTGCTTGTAGGTTTTTTTTCTCTTAATTTGTTGGGTCTCCCTTCTGCCACATGGCTAACAGGCAGCTTTAAGGATGGCAGGAAATGAAATGTGACATAATTACACAAGAAATGGGTTCCCATGAAGTGATCTAATGTCCTTAAGCCTATGGATTGAAAGGGAAAATGTATCCTTATGGGAAGTAAAATTAGCAGCTCATCCATCACCTACTCCCTGGCAAGGAAGTACTTGTATGGAAGTGGGGCTAAGGTGCCTGAACCATTTTAGTGACTTCAGCAGAGAAGCCAGGATTCAGCGGAGCTCTCAACAAACACTTAATGACAAACATTTGAATAAAACTCTCCTTATCTTCACTAACAGATGGCATTTGCCTACCAGGCCTACTTCTGTTCATTGTTCAGTCTTTCCAGATCATGTGCATCTCTGTACCATTCAAAAATGATTTTCTCTAAGACTGGGATTGTGGAGTGCGTGGTGCAGAGGAGCTGTGACCTGGAGCCTGGCAGCAGGCATGGAGCATGACCCTGGTGAGGCTCAGCATGCAGCCAGCAGTGGGTTAACTTGCAGCCATGCCTGCACCAGAGGAGCAAGCAGAGTGTGCCTGGGGGAAAATCACTTGCTGTTTGAACGTTCTGCTTCTTGGAGAACAGCTATATGGTAATGCTAATGACATTGCTCCAGACACTGAGATCCCAGGATTTTCAAGTCTCTCCTACTTTATGTAATGTGGCTGTGTCACATTAATATGTGCTTGTTGGGGATTCATTTAAAATACATGGGTGCTGATAAATTACTCACAGTGCTGCCACCATTGCTTTTGCGTAATTAGAGAATACGTCGAGGTTTAGAAACTCTTAATGATGTGAATACGAAACATCCCCTCTTGCAGTCCACTGGGGTTTCTCCATCATTGCCTGCATGCTGGCCCGTTCTGACTGGAGCTGAAAACTCATTAGGCCTGACAGCACTCAGAAACTGTGCTGGAAACGCTGCTGTTAATTTATTGAGGGCTGAACCGAGAGCAAGGCTGGGCTGCTCGGGTGCACAGACGAGACGAGTCTGCTCCATGCACTGCGTCTGGAAGGATGCTCCTCAGCCTGATGTCATCCTGCCCTCCGTGGGTGCTGCCTCCTGCTCCCCAGGCAGACAGACAGACAGACAGACAGCCATGCTCGTGCTGCCCAGCTTCACTCTCTGCCTGCTCACCGGGCATGGCTCTGCCCATGAATTACAGCAGGATTTGCAAAGACAGCTTGTCTCCTGGTGAAGACTTTAATTTTAATTTTCCGATCAGTATTGCAACATGAAGGAATGGATAGCAACAGTAAAGTGAGGAGATGAATCTAGGCGTGGTCTGGGGCTCAATATTGTGCCAGGAAAGGATGTTTTCAGTCTTGATTTACATTCTGCTCCCCGGACTGACGTGTCAGCAAAGCCTCATTACGGCCAGAACGATGATTTGCTCATCTGTATGGCTGAACAGTGCCCACCTGAAGCAGCTGCAGCACGCGATCTGCTCACTGCCACAGCCGGGGACCCCCTGCCCTCTCCCTGCCAGCTCCCCCTGCTCTGTGTGGGGCAGAGCCTGCTGGCAGCTCTCAGCCCTCTACCCTGTCAGGCCCTGACAAAGCCTGGCTGAACCTTCCCTTAATGAATGGGTCCTAGAAGGAAACGGGAATCTGGGGCCTGGAAGCCCTTTGAGCTTCATTCATCTCAGTTGGGAAAGGAGAATTAGATTCCTAAGCAGAAGTTATATCTTCATTAATTTTGGTAGCAAACCAGCATGACAATGTCTCCCATCCCAAAACTCACTGGGAAATACCCATTCCTTTGTACTTAGATGCATATATGCATCTAATTCCTGCAAATATATGGACTAGTTGACAGTCTTTTGCCTTGCTTATCGGCAGCACCCCACAGGTTCATACTCTGTGGACAGGATTTGGCAGTTCAGGGGCTGGGCTTGCTGAAAGTGAAGCACCCTGTGCTTGCTCACAGCATCTGACCTACTTTCTTCTGCCCAGAATGTAATAAAAACAAGAGGCTCGTGTAATGATGGGATTGATTTTTCTGTCCATATAGGTAAGTAAATTGCTGGCATCACAAGTTATCTCTGGCTAAAAGCTGTGACATTGATCTATTAGGCTGTGCCCTATGACCTTCAGTAAGTGACATCCCTGCCTTCCTGTATGCAGCTGGAAAGGGAACTAATGTGCCCTCAGCCCTTCTCTGAGACCTATTTTTTCCTTCGTAGTGAAAATCTTGGAAATCTCAGGCAAAGGCACCTTAGTAACAATATTTATCATGTTCATATTCCTGATGTGGCAGCTCTAGGCCAGCCTCCACGTGCTCCAGAGCTGCCCTTTGGCCAAGGGCATCGATCATTGCCCTGTGCTCCTTCCACAGGCAGCTGTGGTTGCTCTGTGTCACGTTTGTGGGGAGCAGAAAGCACTGATCTATGTTTGTCCTAAAGCCTAAGGCAGGGGTAGCCGTGCCGCTGTGGTTTGTCACACTGGGAGCAGCTGCCCAAAACGGATGGATCTCACGGTGCTCCCAAGGCAGGCAGTGGAGCGGTAGCAGGGCAGTCGGCTGGTCCTTTTTCACTCCTGCTGAGTCACTTGCTTCTTAATGGTTCATAAGCTGCTGGATTCATTAGCTGCTGTAAAAGAGCTAATTGCGCACATGGAAGAAAAGCAATGAATGATGATAATGAAGCTAAGGTTCGTGCTTAACTACCTAGGTTCCTATCAGTGAGGTGTGCATATATCTAAAGGCAGCGTGTAATATTCAGATTAAAGATCTGTGCTATTTGGAGTATGGACCTTTGTGTTTTGTGTCAGCAACGTCTCCCTGATTTAGGGCTATAAATTTCCCTTGTTAAAGAACTATAAAGAGCTGGTGAAGTAGAAGAGCGTGTGCTGCAACAGGTCCCTGTCTCACATGTGCTGCACGTTGACACTGTGTTAAACGCAGAGCATTGCATACTGGGCTACACCAAAGTATATGAACTCGCATAGCCTGGGCACAACCCTGAGCCAAAGTCAGCCGTAACTGGGGTCTTCTGGGTCTTCTTCCTCTGCCATCCACCTGTACCATTTGTTGCAATGGTGGCTGATTAAGCAACGCTCTCCCACTTCTCACTGCACAGCTCTCGTGGCTTTTGGTTTCTTAATCTCTTAGCTGTGAAGATACTTAGTTTTGATGTGTAACATCGGTATGATCTAAAATGTTAAACATACCGACTAAAAAAAAAATGAGAATATGCAATTAATTTTAAATGTAAAATTGATGTAGTTGAATTTGGCTTACGACTGGATTATCGCCAACAATCTCTTGTGAATAAATTTTGAGCTTGGGTGCTGGGAAATAATTTGCCAGTGCCCGTCAGAAGAAACAGAGGTCCATTCTGACCATTTGAATGAAATACTCTGCTGGGCGCATGGGGTGAACACTTTGAAAAAGATCTGTGGGTAGCAGAGGAGGTGACAAAGAGGGAAAAACCTTCAGGAATGGGCAGAGATCATCCCCGTAACATACTTTAGCTATAGAGGAAAAGCGCTGTTTCTTTCAAACATAACAGCTTTGTGACACTCGGTGGCGGAGGAGCTGACACAGTGTCACTTTTAGTAGAAGTGTGAGACAAGCGTCTGCTCTGGGGGGAAGGTGATGTGGTCAATGGGAGAAGCTTCTGTCACAAAGAGATTTTTCAGAGGTAAATTTAACCAGTGTCAAATAACCATCTGAGAGGTGTTGGGTTTTGCAGTACTAGGCAGTTTGAACATGGGAACGAGCAACCAAGGCGCCTGGTCCCAGTGCTGCGGAGCTGAGATGCTGGAGCTGGGTGGCTGGGAGCAGTCAGCAGGTAGATCTGCTGCTTTCCTGCCTGCCCATGCTGGCAATCTGGGCCAGTCTGGCTTTTCATTGAGGTGCTGGAGCCGAACACATGCACGAGTGGGAAGAACTGGAAGGCGAAGAGATGTTAAAAATGGGGACTGGCTCTGCAGGACACTGCATCTTGCAGAGGGATGCAGTGTTGTTGACAAAGCAGGGCCCGCTCTATTTATATCTGCAGTAAGGCTCTAATCATGAAAGGACACTTTAATGTGTCCCAAGTTCCAGATGAAACACTGCAAATGTTGCTTTTAAGGAAGAAATGGTAATAACATCCCCTTGAAATCCCAAGGAAATGTGTGTGACGGACTTCTTGAGAGCAGTATCAAAGAAATGAAAGAAGAGTTAGAGTGTGCAGGGAGTTTCTGCAGTTAGGGGCTTTGAAGTGGCTTCCATCTTTGCTTTTAAGCTTATTTTTTTCTTCTAAATATCTCTTTAAGAGTAACATTTAATGAGAAGGGAAATGTTTTGCTGCCACTGAACCCTACCAGCAGTGCAGTTCTGTCCAACCTTACCTCTCTTCAGTGTCTAAATCCTTTGCATGCCAGGCACCTCTGCTGCCAGCCCCCCTGGTGGGTGAGACTTACAGGGGATTCTGATTTGGTTGGTTGGTTGTTGGGTTTTTTTTTGAGGCAATTGGGAAATTAGACAACCATTTACTCAAAATGCCATCTTTTATTTGTATTTGACCACCTTTAGCTAACTGGTCATTTGATCGTGTGGAGAAGGTGTAGGGTCCCTTGGGTAGGCAACACCTGGGAGGCTCCTCAAACGCCAGCCCAGGCCTCAGGCTGCACAGAGCAGCTCTAGCGCTGTGTGGTGCAGTAGTGCCCCATCCCCACTCATGGGACCTTGGCCACAGCCCCCACCCCGCCTCTGGTCCTCCAAAACCAATGTGTCTGATGCATTTTTTTAAACTATTCCCACTCAGTGTTGGCATTGCTGGTTTATGTTTTTATCTGCTTACACTAGATTAGACCAGTCTGCTGTACTCATTTAGTTAATTTGCTAATAACAAGATACTGTGAAAATCCCCACTTGGCAGAAGAAGATGTGGGCAATGATGATCATATAGAAACATAATTATTTTTATTAACCAGATCATTCAGAGGAGTGAGGGAGCAAATTATAAAGCTTAGTTTATCTGTTAAATTGTAAAAGAAATCTGTAATCTCAAATGTTTTAATTGTGGAATTTTGTCTTCTGAATGATGGATGATTGTGTTCCCCCTTTGCCCTTGGAGCTTTGTTCAGACCATTTGCAGATCTGACTGCACTGTTGGCACTCATCAGATAACTGTTATTATTAACAATGCACAGATGTATTGGCAATTGCTTTTAGTAGTCAGGCCAGCTGGAAAGAGTATGAAAGAACTTATTAAAGACATATTCCGGTGTGGGTTAGAAGATGAAAAGGAAAAGAAATTATGGTTTATCTGTGTAATTAAAGGCACGCTCTGCAGAGGGAAACAAGCAGAAGCGTACTTAGCATATGCACTGTTTTTGAAGGCATACCACTTTATCTGAAGGAGATAGAGATAGAGAAGCAGGAAAGCCACATTTTTACCTTCCTTTTGTCCTTTAGATGCCCATTGCAAATCTAAATGGGCAGGTGTGTTTGTATTATTTATGTTAAAAGAAGATTAAGGTTGTAAGGACAAGCACCTTGAAAATAGGACACAGCAGAATTAACATTGCTTATGCAGTCCCTGTGTTGGCCAAGCAATCTGTTTCTATTACGTTTCTGCGTGAGCAAATTGCATGAGCGGAGCGGGCAGGCCTGGCCACGGTTAGCCCCATGCCGGGGGCTGCCACCAGCTCTTCTTCTCGCACAGCTGCATACCGCTGCCCATGGGGCAGCAGGGAGGTGACAGCCACCACTT
This sequence comes from Bambusicola thoracicus, assembly GCA_002909625.1. Lineage (NCBI taxonomy): Eukaryota > Metazoa > Chordata > Aves > Galliformes > Phasianidae > Bambusicola > Bambusicola thoracicus. The sequence continues at coordinate 6,970 of PPHD01003060.1, forward strand.
GTGGGCAGCTCCCGGCACCCCACGGGGACATCCTTCCCCTGCTGCACAAGTGCCCAGCATCCCTTGTGCTCCCGTGCAGCCAACCTTGGTCCCAGAGGTGTTCACCTCAAAGCCCTCGGGCTTGCTCCTAGCACCCCACCCTGCCTGCTAGCTCGTAATGAAGCCACATTGCATTGCCGTCGCTCTGATTTCCCGTTGTTGATGGTGCTGCTTTTAATTGGTTTGCATTTTTCAGCTCATCAGGAAGGATAATTAAAATAAAATCCTGCCCTCTGTGCTCCTTGCCCTCCATCATAGCAATGCTAGCTGGTGTTTTAGTCTGAAGAACGGTGACGGCAGGATTTACTCCCTGTGAAATGCTTGCGGGCTGGTTGTTAAGCATTGCATTATTCAAAGCACATTAAATTGGTCTGAATGAGAAGGAAACGTGTCTCAATCATCAAACTGATGGACATTAACGGTCTTCTACCGCAAGTTTGTTAAATTTGAGCTAGATTTAGCTACTGCGTGCTTCAGTCCTGTTCTGCAAGGAAGGCTGTGGACAGGAAACTGGCAAGGAGTAGGAGGCATAAATTCAAGATAACCACAGCCTGGGCTGAAAGCCGTATATAAATCCTTGGGATTTCCAGACTTCAGAGCAATACAGTAAGCGTTACTGCCTTCTATCGACCAAGCAGGAAAGTTTAACTGGCAGTGCCAGATAGCAATGCTTAAGAGTCTTGAGGTGGCTTTAACATCTGAGGGTGGTTTAAATCCCTCTGGAGGGGATGAGGATGAGGGAAGCAATACATTTCTCTGCTTTTCCAGCTTCACAAAGCCTGTGTGCCGAGCTGGAGGCTGTCAGCATTGGCTCAGTCTCAAGATCAGGAAACCTGAGAAAACATAGGTAATATGCACATGGCACACAAGCAGTTAACTAGGAATTTTCTCAGCTCATTCCTAACGTTTGCATTTGTGACCTTTTAGGGGAATGTGAAAATGAATTTGAAAGGTTTGATTATTGATTAAGAAGGGGGTTTTTGATTGCTCTCATTTGAGCTTCATCGTAAGGTCTGCTTCATCTCCTGTATCATGAACTTTCCACTGCTGCTGTGAAAAGCAGGCTTGTGCCTTGCTGGGAATTTTCAGTAAGCAAATGTTGGCGTTTCCTAACTCTGAGTGAGCCCGAAAGCCAGTGCTGAGGATCTGTGTTTGAAGGAGAGGCTTCCTTTGCCAACACTGGCCATGCCGGGTCAAGCAGCTGGCAGAATGCATACAGACCCCTGCAGAGAGACATCTGGCGCAGCATTTTTGTTCTGCTGACCCGACCACCCTTCACCTCCCTCCTTTCCTCTCTCCCAGAGATCAAAAATTGCCGTCTACGAGAAAATGTGGTCTTACATGAAGTCGGCCGAGCCCTCCGTGTTCACCAAAACCACGGCAGACGGGGTGGCGAGGGTGCGCAAGTCCAAGGGGAAGTTCGCCTTCCTGCTGGAGTCGACGATGAACGAGTACATCGAGCAGCGCAAGCCCTGCGACACCATGAAAGTTGGAGGGAACCTGGATTCCAAGGGCTACGGGGTAGCCACCCCCAAAGGCTCAGCATTAAGGTGGGTGGAATAATATAACAATATCCATGTTGTTATAGTATTCCACCTACCCTGATGTATTGTGTTGTCATTTTCTTTCTTGTGGATTTTGAGGTAACTTTTAAAGTTTAAAAACCTTCAATATTCCATGGAGTTAAATAAGACGGTAAATTACGGTTTCGTTTATTTAATGCATCCATTTCTTTTTTTTTAGTGCTCTCTTCGTGTTGTCCTTTCTGATTGTTTGTTGCTGTTTTAATTTTACAGTTCGATGGCTTTTTCAATTTAAATGGTAAAAGCCGAGTTAACCTGCCATACGTGACGAATGTTAACTGCATGATGTGGTGTTCTTGTTACTTTTTTTCTCAAAGACGATTTCCCCATCCCGCACACTTCAGTTTTGAGCAAATGTTATCCTCCATGCCACCTTCCAATATTTAACCCTGTATTTGCTGTACAAACATTTTTATAGCTCCACGTTCTGTGAAATTTTAGCCAATTTGTCCTCTTGTGCTCCTTTTTTTATACGTTACGATTTCCTGAGCATTTGTGCATTTTTCTTACAAGTTATGTTTTATCGTTTCAAGAAATGCTGTTAACCTGGCAGTATTAAAACTGAATGAGCAAGGCCTCTTGGACAAATTGAAAAACAAATGGTGGTACGACAAAGGAGAGTGCGGCAGCGGGGGAGGTGACTCCAAGGTCAGCCTCAATGTCACCACAATCGGGTACCTTAGTGGAGAGTAATCGGCAAGGCTGTTATTGTGCTCGCCAAGGAAAAAAACGCAGATCAAAACCATCCGAATCATTGCAATGGGGGAAAAAAAACAATGCCGTTTGCTTGCCCAGTAGCTCTTGTAAAGAAACAGCGATGTTTAATGGTGGCAGCAGTTTTTGGTCAAGCCTCAAACCTCGCTGAACTAACAGATAGCAAGCCCTATGCTGGTAGGACCAGGCTGCAGCCAGCCGTTGAATCCAACCCTAAACACAGGGCTTCACTCCTCTGTGACATAGCTGTGACTTAGACTTACTTCTGAGAGACCTTATCCACTGGGGATGGCTCCCTTCCCCCAAGCTCTGATGGGGCTGGTCCCCAGCCTGGGGCTCTGGTGGCCAGACTGCAGGCATGGGATGCTGTGCTAGGCGGCCTGGTCTCAGAGCTGAGCTGCTTCCTGTGCTGTAGGGAGGCTGCTGACCCAGTGTGGGGTCACAAGGCAAGGGCTCAGCAATGATCACAGCAATGGCAGTAGCTAGAGTGGACTGTGTATTATTGGTCATCTTAGTACAGGAATTACCAAGGAATTTAATTTCAGTTATGTTGTCTACTGAAAAGTTAAGCAATGATGGGAATTGTCCATTAGTGGTAAGATAGCAATAGCAGCAATGTATAAGGAAGTAGAGCTTGCAATGTGTGAAGCTGAAGCAAGAGATGTTGTTTGCAGCAGGGAAAGGCATTGAAATGATGCACTGAAGTGGAAATTAATCTTAAGGAAATGTTTGGGTAGTTTTGCCCAGAGTCACCTTTGTACAACAGTGACCAGCCTTCTGCACACAGGAGCACTGCACTTGTGTTTGCTGTGCTTTTAAAATGTGGATTGAAATCCTAGCTTCAGAGGCATCAGTGCAACACATCCATTGGCAAATGTGGGCCGAGGCATCCTCCTGTGCCAAGCAGCCTGTGCCCAAACCATGCTCCCTGAGCTGCTCAAAGGAGATCCTGTACTGAAGGAGCTAACTGGTGTGCATAGTGTTGCCAGCTGGACCCTGTGGCACTAACAGCACTGCCGTCCTTAAGCTGGTAAAGAGAAGCAATAGCTAGAAGGGGTTGGATGTTGTTAGTCACCTGGGGTACAGGAATTACCAGGATATTTACTTTCAAATACAGTTTATATTAAAAAAAAATGAGATTAATTTTCATAGTGACACTCTCTTACAGCCAGTAAAATGAGTTCCTTAAGGAACAAAAACTTCTGTTCTCCCTTACAAAAATGCTTCAGCTTTGGTCAAAGATCAGTAATAACAGTATTTTCAGTAAATCACAGTTTTGGACAATCACTGCAAATTACTACTGCCTTCCATTAATATAGTTGCATGCAGCTGGCTACCTAGGGAGTTACTCAGCTCCTCATCGCTGGTATAGCAAAAGCCACTGCATAGTAGTAAAAGGAAGGAAAAGGTCTCGCATCCTGGCTTGTTCAATGCCTGCGTTTGCAGTGCTCAGCAGCAGCCTGCAGAGCTCTCATGTGCTTTTTAGCTCTGTGGCTCATCCTTCACACAACGTTTTTATATAATGGTAGACTTGCTGGTATATTAAATGTTTAATATTCTCCTGGGATCCGGCACTGCGTTGTCTAATACTGCCTCCATGGAAGCAAACCTTTCGTACGAGGCAGCATCAATGAACTTCACTGCTTTGAGTTCATTGAATTAAAACCAAGCAACTAATGCTTTCAGCCCTGAGAAAGTTGAAGAGAATTTCAAAAATGGTCGTAATTAGAGCAGGGTCATTCTTCTATTCTTGCTTGTGCTGAAGAACCTTTTAAAAGAGCAGTGCCATCTATTAGCAAGCTCTGGCCTTGCTCAGTGGATGCTGAGAGGTCCACCAGGACAGAGGAGCAAACATGATGGGCAGGCAGGGAAGGATGACTTGTTATTTCTGAAAATGTAGTAAATCAAGAAGGGCTTTTTTTACAACAAAATGGCTTTTCCTTCGAGGCGGCATTCTGCAGGCTCAGGCTGTACAGCACTTGGACAGGTGGACAGACAGACAGACAGATACCTTCCTGGCAGCACACACTGGCATCCTCAGCCATGCCAGCCCCAGGCCCCTCCTCTCCCCTCTGTCCTCCCACCAGAGCCTGGCTTGCCCTCATGCTCTCATCCCATGTACGCAGCTAATTGTTTGTACCAACATGGCTTTATTAATAGGGGATCCCATGGGAGTCACTTCGGAGCTGTTCTTTTTTCCCTTTTCCCTTGGAGGAGGAGATACTGAAGGGGACTGAATAAAGGAGGACTGAGTGAATGATGATGGCGATACCTGGGGGTGATTGAATGGCAGCACCTGGGGGGTGGAGTCACTGCTCAGGGCAGGTGGTGGGTGGCCACTGGAGGTGACCACATGGGGCCCATTGCTTGCTTGGGGCAGCCTTCTCTACCGGCAAAGCTAACAGAGCCCCTCTCTCAGCTTAGCCAGTAGAGACCTTGGCTTGGGGAGCAGCTGCCTGAGCAGGCCATTGGCCCTGCCTGCCTCCAGTATGGTCTTGAGCTCTAGTTCATGCTGACAGCTGGAGTAAGCATGTACTTGTTTGCCTGTGCCAGTGCCCATTGCCATCCCATGGAGTTCCCTCCCATGTGCATCCTCCCTGTGGTGCAGCATACAAGTACTACGCTATGTTGCGGGATCCTGAGCTGTAATTGGGAGTTTACCTCTTGTCACCACGTGTTCCTGGCCACTGGAAAGTTACCCAATGACTCCAAGTTTCAACAGGATTTTTAATTCTATGGTGGAAATCAGAGAAGGTACTAAATGGCCTTTCTGGAAGTGTTTAAATCTACTCCATGACACGTGTGGTGGGCAGTGCTGTGTCCTGGATGCTGGGGCTGCCCTAAGAGGGGCTTCCACAGTCAGTGCTGGGCTCCCTCTGTGCGCAGTGGGTGTGTGATGCACGTTAACACACATGGGGTGACTGACTTACCTGGTGCAGGCATCCTGCACCAACATTTGTTCACTTTGCTCTCTTAAATGAGCGTGAATTTAGGCTCATCCATTGGATTGTGGCAAAATTACACCATATTCTCAACCTCTTATGCGTGTCAGCTGTGTTCACAGTTGTGAGAGGATGCAAAATAGCAGTTATAAAACAAATGCATTCCGGGAAATATGTTACAACATATTACCAGATTGGAAACTAATTATTTTGTTTATTATACAATCCTATCATCTCATAGCTGAGTGATGGCTGAATAGGAGTTTAACGAGAAATAGACGAAACAGGATGTAGGCAGCAGCAGCAGGATGAGTGACTTAAGGGAAACCAATTATTCAATTGCATAGGAACAATTTTCTGCTAAGATTAATTTCTATAGTTCTGCAGTTGAGACATTTCTTGTATTCTTTCATGGTAATGCTGAATGACAACCAGCACGGAAGGAAATTGTCTGAACGTAGCGTTTTACCAGCTTCACATGCCAGGAGTCCTTCCTAATTATTTGACTTAATTTCTTTAATGTATTCTTTTTTAGGCTGATATCTCTTTTGGAGTGCATCTGTGAAATGGTACTTGATGCAACGCTGCTTCATTTTTTGGTCATTCCCTTTTAATCAGGAGATTACTTTTGTGGAGAGCTTGTTGAGTCCTGCCCTCGGAGCCTCTCATCGTAAAGCACTGCATTTCCCAGCCCTTCTGAGACGAGAGCGGGGCCATTAGCAAATGGGATTCATTCCCCCATTTCTTGCTGCTGTTTTGCTTTGATACATTTGCAGCACAGCAGTTAGCATTTGCGGCGTCATTTTTTAAGTGGCATATTTTTAGAAGAAATCTGCTAGGCATCGTTTTAGATGATACCTGACATCTAAAGAGCACCACTGCCAAACGTGCAGTGCTTTATAGCGAACATTTGGGTTAATGGTGATCTTAAAAAGATGCAGCACAATTTATTTGAGCAATTTGTTGGAAATTACATTCAGCGGCGTGAATTTACTTGCCACTCATTCTGTAGGCCTGGGTTATGATCTGGAAAAAGATGGAATGGCTGGTGAGAGTCAGCGGTGGTGGCACGGAGATCATTCCCACTCGGAGCTGGGAAAGTAATGTGAAATTATTGCATTGCGCAAATGAGTGACAAAGCAAAGTAGCACTTTAATAAGATAATAATGCTTTTGGATGAAGATATCAAAACATGTGCTTAATTGACAGCTATTATTTTATAGCGTATTAGGAAGTAAAACTGTGTATGTTTTATATCAATAATGAAGTCTTAGTGCTTTAAGAGTTCATTGGAGCATCTCATTTAGAGCATTGCCAAGAAGGGCAGGGAGTCTGCCTTGTTTGCAGAAATGTCTGTGCTGCTGTGGAGCTCATGGAAGGTGTTGTACCGGGACTGCCACTAGGAGAATCAGGATGAGGACCGAGGGCAAGCAGGTTGCCCAGGCTGGAAGGAGCTGGTGGGCTCAGGGCTGGCATCTGAGGACTGGGAACCTTTTGTTTTGTTTGTGTAACCTTTAGCAAAACTGCCTTGGGGACTTGCTTTGCTCCCTTGACAAGGAAATGTGCTCGTGCAGCGCTGACTGCGGTGGAGCAAGCACATGTTCTGCTTCACAGCTACAAGAAGCCTCAGCAAAAGGCTTGTGAGTCATGCATTTGTTTTATTAAGCGGTGCTTAAGAGTTGTTTTCCATGAATTTCTTGCATGAGTCATTTATCCTGCATTGCAAGAGCCAGTGTGGGGAGAACTGAGGCAGGGCTCCTTGGGCCTGGAGAAGGGAAAGGGGAAAGTAGCAGCTCCAAGTGGAGCTCACAGGGCAGGAGCAGGGCTTGTGCTCTGAACGCCTGGATTCAGCTCCACACTCGGTTCTTTCCTCACCAGTGGTAATGATTGTCACATAAAATACAAAGGGAAAAATAAATGCTTCTCTTCTTCTTCTTCGAAGTAATTCTAACCTTCCAGCGCTGAACTCACATGGAGGCAGGCATTCTGCGCACGCCAGCACTGTAACCGTGCGTTGCACACCTCTGGTTCATGCCAGTGACACAGCTGTCCCACGGTGCCTGCATGCCTTCGGACCGACCTGCGGGAGCTGCAGCAGGAGCTGCAGAAGAAGCCATCCCAAGAGGAAAGTAGTTCATAGAAGATGGGGAAAAAAGTGGCTATGTCTAGAGGCAAGAGAAGGAAAAGGTGAGGGGATAGCCTGCACACAAGGTAAGTCGAGTCTCTTGCTCATATCCCCTCAGGCTAGGAAGGATGCAGGTAATGTCAGGAAGGCTCCATGTTGCTGTGTCAGATGTTGTTGGCTGTAGCGTGGCATGAAGGCCCCACCATCCTACTGCCCCTGCCTGGCAGCAGTGCCGCCCACGCTCTCCCCATGGCTGTGTCTCGAGTCTCAGGCACTGCTACAAATGAACTACAGTGAGTTGTTACGGCTTGCATTTCCTAATCCAATATGCACGTATTATTGCATTAGCACTTGGCACTTCTATTAAATTATGATCCTGTTAGTACAGAGTTTAATTTATTTGAGTTACGTTTATGAAACATATAAATATACTTTCCTAGACACAGTTGCTGCTGCCAAACACAGACAGCATACTCTCTGCAGAGCAGAGGAAGCTGCAAGCTCAGGTGGTGACACGTCTGGCTCTGTGCAGGTGTGTTCAGCACAGGTGTAGGTGGTGTGATGATGGCACCCTACAGTCATGCTCATCTTCCACGTTGCAACAAATACAGCACCAGCCAAAAGCTGGTTTTAAAATGAACATCTAATGCCTGCACAGAAATCCCCACAGGTGCCATGAGGATGCAATGGGTGCTCCGTTGTGCCTATAAAAATAGTAAGCAAGATCTCTTGAATTGACCAAAAGAACACTTTTTATGGAAAATGCATAGGAATGAAGACCAGAGCAAACTTCCTTTAATGCGAGCTCTCCTTGCAAGCAGCTGCTGTCTGAGCAGAGGGAAGAGCTGCCAGGCTACAGTTGCTCTCTGAGTCGAAGCAGTCCTCACAGACTGCTGTACCCATATCAGAAAGCAGTATGAGGCACTGCCTGCACGCGTCTTCTGGCTCTGATGAAACTGCTTTGCGTCCTAATTCATTCCATGACACCTCTCAATACTGGGAGGCAGAAAACAGGCAAACCGTGCTGTGCCCTCCCTGACATCTCAAGTCAGTGACAGCCACCGGCGACGCCGTTCTCCAGCCCCATCAGCAAGGGAACCACATCTGGTTGTGCCACTGAGAGCATGAGTGAGAAAAAACCGTTCTGCTGGAGGATTTAACGCTGTGACTGATGCCTCTGAGCACGACGCCAGCCGTCAGCGTGCGGCGTATTTCTTAGGTGGCTGGGGATGTATGGGGCTTGAGGCACCTACTTTTAATCTTCTGGTTTTGAAGGCTCTTTGTCTTTTCAAACAAGACAGCTTTCTCTTCTGTCCCATCCTCTGCCCAGCCATAAAGCATTCCAGTCCCTAAGATGTTATGAACTGTGTAAAGGAATGTTGGAGGTCTGAAGTGGTGGCAGAGCACAACCCAATGCTCGTTTCTTAAACAACAACAACAACAAAGACATGTCTGGTGCTTTTTTAATGAATAGTCAGTGCTCAGTGTGAAATACAGATCACTTTTTGAGGCAAAACATAAATAGGAATAGTGAATGGCTGTGTTTTCAAGGCTTTGCTTATGCTTGCTTTCAGTACCCTGCAACTGTGGTCTTTAAACATGCACAGGGAGTTTTAATATCGGGTTCATTTCCAGCCAAAATCTTCACCATCCCTTATGTGTGGATGCAGAGCAAAACATGAAACTGTGGCATGGAGGTGCTGCTAAATTGGTAAATTATGACAGACCATATCTTGAGAGAGAGCTGATCTAGGAAAGAGCAGAAAGCTTGGGCAATACATTCACCCTCCGGCTTCCTACCTAGTCAGAAATTATTTGGGTAATAAGACTTGATAAAAAGTCCTTTCAATAGTTACAGATCAGGCTAGGATTTATAGAGCTTGGGGGGATAAAGTGCCTCATTTGATTTAGACGGGTCTTTAACCTCGAGCAATGCCCTCTAGAGAACAGTGCTGGATTTGGTGTCTCTTCCTGTATTCTTTCTGTCTTTCTATTTTAATGACGTTAGTGAGATTTGTGTGGTGCACTGTCAGGTTGAGCGGAATGCTGGGGTTGATGCCTGCCTCCGCCGGTACCCCTCACCCAGCTCGGTGTCTGGGTGCTGGTGATGTCAGCAACTCCAGTGGTGCTTCAGCCAGTGAGGACAGCTGCGGCCAGAAGGAACAAGCAGAATTTGTGCTGCAGGTGTTGGAGTGCTCTAAATATGTCAGATTCCTAAATTAAAGGGATTAGGAAAGAAAGAACACAGATTAAAAGCAAAACCAGTTGAATGAGCACTTTACAATGTGCTCTTGGAGACCTGGCGCAATGTTGGGCTTTCTCCTCCTTCATGTCACTGAGATTTGTGCAGGAGGCAAAGGCGCCTCAAGAAAGCTGCATTTTGTGTTGCTCAGCAAGGCATTAGCACCGACTGAGGATGTCATTCTTCATTAATCTTGCTGTCTTCAGAGGGACAGATTTGCCAGAAACCCCCTGTGGCTTTTTGTTGCTCGGATCTCACAGACTGGCCATAAACCTGGACTCACCAGATATATTACACCAGATTTACAGCTGGTCTGCACCCATACAGTGTAATGCAGCTGTGGCCCAGGGTGCCCTTGGCTGCGGCGTTGCCTACCCTGATGCACCCCACATGGCCAGGGCCAGGGTATGTGAGAACACAAACAGCTTGTTTGTAAATGCCACATCCCTAATGTGCATGCGTACTTCCACAGGACTTCTCCACTCAGAGTTTGTTGGCATCTGGAAGGGAAAATAAAAGGACCTTCTGTGGACTATTCAGGATTTCGTTCTGTGGGAGATGTGGTACTGAGTACACTGGGAACTGCATCTTCAGGCACTCAGCCAGACTTGTTTGCAGTGGACAGGCTCCAGCCGGCCATGTGCACCATGCATTTGGAGCCATCCACCTGAGGAGGAGGATCCCTATTGCCACTGGCCCCAGATTCCCTATCCTCAGCAGTGAGCTCATCTTCAGCCTTGGGAGCAGGTGCAAACATCCCTTTGGGTGACCCTGGGGGGTCACCATGCAAGCAGGCTGGGCCTGGAGGCCCTGCCACAGCTCAGCCCCTGCTGCCACGGGCCCCAGCAAGGTCACAGGCAGGAGAAGGATGCTCTCCAAACCAGAGGAGCTCTCACTGATGATGTTGTTCTGCTCTCCCTTCAGCTTGTGGGTCAGTTCTTCACCCTCTGCTCCCAAAAATGCTACTTTTGGACTTTCAAGATGCTGAAGGCAACAGTGCTGAGACAACACTGCATACCCTGCACACAGATAATCTATAAAACACCAGAAGACGGCTGGTAGTGGGTGAAGGAATGACTGCAGATTGAAGTCTGTAAAAGCTGGGTGGTGAGAGCCCAGTGCTGGGGACACTCAGTGCGGCCCTGGCCTTTGCGTATTGGCTTCTTTGTGGTGCTCTTTTCTGAGCAATTGCATCTAAAAACCCTAGATTAATGATGAGCAATGTTTCATCTGGTTTGAAGGGAGCAGTGTGCTGTCTGCAGCGTTCATTTGCTGTCCTTGGCAATGATCATTTTTGGGTATAACATTTATATTACATCAATTAGCGCATAGAATGGGATATGAATTATCCAAAGCTGTTCCAATCACCACTTAAATCTTTATTGATTGCAAGTAATAAACATAACTGCAGTGTTGCAGAGAGTTTATGCCACGCAAGCACCAGTCACCCACAGCTGGTGAGCATCTGTGGTTAATGGGTAAGGTGTTTCAGTCACACCTGAGTTTTGCTCTTGAAGCACCCCAGCCATGGTCACTATGGTTCCCTCCTGTTGTGATGCACGAGGGCCCCGCCAGGCACTGAGCCATCAGTATGTCCCACCACTTCTTCCTGCAAAATGAGGCTTTCCTGGCAAGGCTGGCAATGGAGATGCTCTTCTCATAAATTAACAGCACTTTTTCCAAGAACCAACTCGGCCTCAGTGGTTGTTCAGCAGCACATCACTGCAGTGGGCAGGAATGGGAAGCAGAGCAATGAAAGTGCCAGCCTGGCAGTGTTGGCAGCCATCCGAGAGGCTTCACTGCCACGTGCTCCTGCAGCACATAGAGTGATGACAATGGATAACAAACATCTGGTGCTGAGCATCTGCTTTCTATAGGTAAAGCCACAGAAGTGAACGTAAGAGGTTTGTAATTTGTGAAGCCCGTGAGTTTTACCTGCTAACATTTGGGTCGGATAAAGAACTGTTTCCTTGATGATTCATTTACTTTTTTTCAACTTCATACTCATTCTGGCCAGAAAGAAAAAAATCACCACGCCACAGCCCTTCTTAACAGAACAAAAATGACTGCAACTAACCTGAAATGGTACTGAGGCACTGCAGCAAGAGCTGGGCAAGTCCCTCAGACAGGGAGATAGTGTCATGAAGAGAGGGAAAAAGAGGGAGAAGATGGGTTCTGTCTTAAAGCATTTTCCACATTCATGCAATGGAAAAATAATCAGATAACAAAGCAGAAACGCAGTAGAAGTTGTGCAATTTGCACATAGGAAGTCTTTCTTCTGAGGGATTATCTCACCTATATGCATGGGGAACATACCCAGGCTGGAAGCCATGCTGTGTCTGTGCAAGGGGGGATAAGGAGGTGCCACAGTGATTCTCACGTTTAGAAGGGAAGTAGCCAGGATTTTGAGATGGAACCAGAACAGACCAAGGGAGTGGTTTTGATGAGTGACAGTAGAGTGCCTTTCAGAAGTCACACCGCCAGCACTGTCCTGTGCGCCGGGCAGACAGCAGCAGTAGGAGAAGCAGGATTTGGGGCTGGCATCCCGAGCCAGGAGGGGCTGAAATGCACAGAAAGGACACTGGGGGGCTGAGCCCCTCACAGCTGGGGGAAGAGCCAGTGGGTGCCTCAGTGGCACCTGGCCTGCGGGGACTGACCGGCACCTCTTGTCTTCTGGCTGTAAGGGGCAGTTGCTCACACCAACACCTGCATGACCAGGAGCAGGGAAACCAAGCTGCTGATAGATCGGTAAAAACCCTCTCTGTCCCAGGTGTAAAATAGTGTTTGCCACAGATTCTTAGAAAAAGCAAAGGCTGTGAGGACATTAGGCACCAATCTTCTTAATGGCAAGACTCCCTTAAATACATCAGCCGTAGCAAATGGCTTAATTTGCCAGTGGGGCACTGTTGTTCAGCACTGGGGTACTGATAACCATTCCCCTTGACTCAAGACATCCAATCCTACACAGACATCAGCAACCAAACTCCCAGTGACATCTGGGAAAGCCCAGCAGCCCCAACTTCGCATGGTTACACTGAGCTCAGACAAATCTGGTTGTGAAAAAAACACACAAACAAAATTCTTCTGTTATGGAGAGGAAGAAAACCACAGCAAGTCTGTGCCTGAGTACTGTCCCACAGCACGGGAATGCTGCCGGCCTGATCCCACTTGCTACAGTTCGCTTTGCTGGGAGTACAGAGCACAGAGAGCATGAGCTCTCAACCCCTGAAAACTTCACTTTGATAAAAGCAGCCAAACTAATCAGCAGCTGGTCTGGAAACCACACAGGGAAGATGAAAAAGAATCCCATCATAAATTAAAGGCAGAGGAAAGGCAGCTGAATCCACCAGGGAAAAGACTAAGGACCTCACAGAGCATCCCATACAGCCCCAGAACAGTGACCTAATTAAAGAAGCAGCTGGAAAGCACAACATTATCCCAGGGAGAAGATGAAGAAATGTCTCTTGAGAGAGACCCAGAAACAGTGCAGGGGATCCCCTGAGCCACCTGTGTTGTGCCCAAGGGTGTCCATGGGTTGGATGTAGCCTTCCTCATGCAAATGGTGCCAGGGCAAGCTATGAAAAGTCACCTTCCTGTGGCAAGCACGGAAAAACCCTCCCGTACCTTCAGTACCGGGCAAAAGCCCGAATCTGCCCCCAAATCCCAACCCTTTCCATCACATGTGGAGGGCTCTTGATACAGGTGGGTGCCCACCATCCCGCACACTCAGTGCTGGAGCCAGGGGAGCTGCACGCCCACCCAGGGCCGTGACCAGCAAAGGCAAATTCCCCTCTGTTTGGTTAAGATAATTTTAGTTTACATTTTTTTATTTTTAATATACTTTTTTTTTTAGCAGTTGCGTGTGCACAATTAACTGCAATCTTGGCTTTAAGAAAAATAATAAAGCGCCCTAATTAGCATGTTAAGCCTTCTCATTTCCCAATACTGTATAATGTTGTGAAAGCTAATTTATAATGTATTGGATGTTATGCAAATTCTCTGTGTTCCATATGGGGTTTATAAAGGCATGCAAATTAAAAATAGTGTTTGGAATGGGACTGGGGGGAGGGGGAAATTTGCACAGTAAAATATGCAGAGGAGCGAGAAAGGTGTTTATAACCTTCTCCCCATTGTTTGTGTATTCTCAGCTGCACAATGCTTTTCAGAGCAGGGAGATGCATTGCATAAAATCTTTCCAAATTGGATCATTTTTAAATGAAATCTCGAATGAAAGAGCCGTCCTCCAAGCGGTGAGCCACCCGCTCACTGCTGGGGTTTGCAGCGCGAGGTGACGCTGCTGCCTGGGGTGGCGGGGACCAGCAGTCCCCGCACAGTGACATGATGTCAGCATGGATAAAAGCTGACGGCCCAGTGTGGGCATGTGAACCCAGCCTTCCTTCAGCCACAGAGGTGTTTGGAGCAGGTCTACGTGCCCCAATGAGGGGCAAGGTCTTGCTGTCTGTTAGTGCCATTGAGGTGCCGCTGGACCGGGCCCACCACCGCCACAGAGCTACTGCCAACGCTGGGGCTGGGCAATGGGGCAATTGGGCTCGCTTTGTTTCTCCTACCCTCATTTAACAGTGAGTGCCGATTACTCAAAGCGATATGGGCAGGACCTGGTAATATAGCGTTGCTGTAGCATTAACTTAAGGGGATGATCCAGTTGCCTGCAGTGTAAATACTTTGTGGCCAGGAACCCTGCTTTATCGCTTTGTATAGTTTTAAAGTAGTTTAAAGCTTGAATAACATAAAATAACATAATATAATGTTATTTATGTTATTTCCCACGTGAAGAACTCCTGTAAACCTTGCAGTATTGAAACTCAGTGAACAAGGCATCTTAGACAAGCTGAAAAACAAATGGTGGTACGATAAGGGTGAATGTGGAGCCAAGGACTCCGGAAGTAAGGTCAGTCGCTGAAGGTCTTTTCGTACTGATTAGCAATCACATTTTGACCCACTGTTTGTGTATACAGAGAATGACTTTCAAAAGTTGCTATTTGCATTTCGAAGGTTGAAAGAAAAGAATAGAAAAAAAAATTGTTAAGTCTCCGAAAATGACTGCAATTTTTCTTACATGCAGTAACAGACTTTAGTTGTAAGTATGTTTTGCTATTTAGTATTTTGCTGCAAAGACATGGAAGGAGAATCCCCCAAAGCGCTCGGAGCTGCCACCCTCATTTGAATTTGTCAGTTTCCTCTCAGTCAGTGTGTTTCATTCAGGCCAGCATCTTTTTCCTTATTATTATTTTCGGTTTGATTGAACGCCTACATTTTGTTTCAAAATCGTAACGTAGATCCTATAGAGGTCAGTCTGCAGAACAGTCACATCCTTGCGAAGGGTGGACGAGTTCAGGGCAGACCCCTGGTGAGGAATAAGTGCCCTTCCTGCCCTATTTCCCACTTCAGTTCAAAATGTCTTTAGCTGAATTTTGGAGCTGTTTTTGGCGACATTGTCTGCCATTCCCTTCCCACCTGGACCCGTTTTGCTGCTGCACGGCTGCTGCCAGCTACGTGCCCAGCCCCATGGGGACACCATGTGGGCAGGTCCGGCTGCATCAGCCATGCTGGGTTTGCAGCAAACACTCATTTGAGCCATTCAGTTTAAGCCATATTAGGATTTCATTGCTTTTCTTTTTTTAATGCCTATATAGCCACTGAGGATAACAACACCGATGTGCTTGTTGGAGTGAAGGATGCTTTCAAAGACACCTTTAGGAGTTGTCCCACTGACATCAGCACAGCTCCTCTGGTGCCCTTGGAAGTACTCACTGTAACTGTTGCCCCCCAAAATGCTCCCAATTTGGAGGCCCCTCCCTATGTCAGGCCCGTTGAGCATTCCAACTGAGCCAGCAAGGGGCTGTCCTGCTTTCAGCTGGGCTGGGGGCTGCTTGGGGAACAGCCCTGGAGCTGCTCTGGGAGATGAAGGGAATCTGAGCACAGTCCCCGCAGCAATTGGCAAGAGGCAGAAATGAGCGATAGCTTCCGATCTCAGTGCAGGCTGTTTGCTAAAATGCATCTATCTATCTAAACTGCCTGTGAAACACAGACACATACAAAGTACATCCTCCTTTATTCTGAGTACGCAGAAGGTTGGATGCCCCTGGAGATAGCCACATACTGAAGTCTGTCTGGGCACACCTGAGCTCACTTTGACTCTCAGCTCAGGCGTGAACCAGCAGCATCTCCCATGTGCAGCAGCAAAAGGGTTGTATTCTGGGTTGTATTCTTGCTTAATCTCACTACAAAATCCTTTTTTTTAAAATGAAAGCCTTCTCTCCACCCCCACCCCCCCACCCCGCCCCTTCATCTGCCATGTCCTGAAGGGATGCAATCCCAGGCAGCATATTTTGTTCTGCAGTGAAGTTTTCTGCTCGCTGCAGGTGCTGTCTTAGCTTAGGGCTCTCCTGCTGACCTTAACCCAACTGACCATCTTCCTAGGGTTTTTTTTGTTTGTTTATTTGTTTGTTTGTTTGTTTTTAACTTGTTGGAAAGTAAGGTAGAAAAGTTTAGCAGTATCTATATCACTAATTTTATCTACATTCACCACAGCCACATGTCTAGTGGCTTGGGTTTTTCTGTTTACTTTCATAATGCAAGAATCTGCTACTTTATGTAGCCCTGGCCTGTCCGCTAGAGCTCCCCAAAGGTGCCCTGCCTCCAGCTTTGCCCTGGGGCAGTGAAGGTCTGGGGAAGCCAATGGCAGAAATCCCATTGACTTCCACATGGCCGAGGTTTTGCTTGGCAACTGACATGGGACAGAGCAGCTCCTGCTGCCATCCCTGTCCAACGGGGCCAGTGGCACCAGTAGGGTCACGCAGCGTGACCACAGCGGGTAAGGCTGTTGGGTTGTGTGGGGGCGGGGGGGATTTGGACTTGATTGGAAAGTTTGTACCGTGTGTGGTCGTTGTGAGGACTGAGTGCAAAGTAACCTGCTTTCTGTCTGCCTTTTTCTCACAGCAAAACTAACGGTGTGGTTCATTTCTCTTAGGACAAGACCAGTGCTCTGAGCCTGAGCAATGTGGCCGGGGTTTTCTATATTCTTGTCGGAGGCCTCGGGCTCGCCATGATGGTGGCTTTAATCGAGTTTTGTTACAAGTCTCGGGCAGAGTCCAAGCGAATGAAACTCACCAAGAACACCCAAAACTTTAAACCTGCTCCCACCACCAATACCCAGAATTATGCTACGTACAGAGAAGGCTACAACGTGTATGGCACAGAAAGCGTGAAAATCTAGGGGTACGAGTAAGGTCCGGTCAACTAGAAACCCTCTTCTTTAACTTCTGTGTGTTCTTCTAACTTCTGTGGGGATTTAAGTGAGCCTTTCCCTGCACAGGAGCAGGCTGCTCCGGGGGCTCCAGGCTGCAGCAAGGATACATCTCCCCAGCAATCTGTGGCTCGCTCAGCCGACATCTTTTGTTAAGAAACAGCTGCAAGGGCACCCAGGGAGAAGCGTCCCAGGGGTGGGAATGCCTCGGGCACACAGTGCTGCGTGTGCTGCGTGCAGGGAAGCAGCACAGGGGCTTCCCCCCTCTGGGCACTATCAGAGCTCCAGCTGCCTCCTTTCCCATGCAGGTTGGTTCATTGCTGTCTCATGAGGTCTTCTGAGAGGAGAAAAATGAAGTCTTGTTTTTGTTACAGATCCTCGCTCTGACAGCATGCAGGAGGAGAAGCAGCAGAGAATGTGGCTACTTCATGGATTTGGACCACCTGAGCCAGTCGCACTCTAGCCGAGGTGTCAGGTATGACACGCATTGATGATGGTGCAATGAACTTTTAATAGGAAAAACTGATTTTTTTCCTTCAGTGCCTTATGGAAGACTCTGAGACTCACAACAATGCAAACCATCACTGAAATATTCTTGCTTTGCTTGAAAAAAGAAAAAAAAAAAGAGAAGAAAAGGAAAAAGAAGAAAAGAGAAGGAAAGGAAAGGAAAGGAAAAAGAAAAAAAAAAGGAAAAGAGAAAAGAGAAAAAAGAGAAAAAGAAAAGAGAAGAAGGAAAGGAAAAGAAAAGGGAAAAGGAAAAAAGGAACAAAAGAAAAAAGTAAATAGAGGAAAAGAGAAAAGAAGAAACGGAAATGAAAGAAAGTGGAGAAAAAGCAAAGGAAAGGACTGGTAACAAGATCTTAGTATTGAAAAAAAAATGTTGTAAAAAAATCAGTGCAACAAAAGCCATTCTTTGATACCACTGCACAGAAACTGAACTCGAGTCCCGAGGGCACGCGGCCGCGGTGCGGTGCTGGCAGCTGAGGGCGCGCGGCTCCGACAGCATTGCACCCAGCCTGGCCCCAGCACGGCCCCCCGGGACCAAGCGCCGGTGTTTCTGAGCCGCTCTCAGCTGTCCGGCTCATCGGAGCTATTCTGTATATCAGCGAAGAACACCTGAAGAAAAGAAAATGTGCATTAAATACAGCTAAGGTCACTGACTGTGAATCTGTAAATCCAAGAGAAAGCAATCTGTGGAACTGCATGTCCTGCTTCCAGACCAGTAAATTCATTTCCTTGACAAGGTAGCTAAGTGCAGGCAGAAATACTGTATTCTTTTGTTTTTCTATCATCGGGCATACCTACAGGTGCTTTATTAAAACAATATTGGGTGGCTTTAAACAAAACAAAACAAAAAGCGACGTGCTGTTTAGGTTCAGACCATATATCTCTTTTCTCGCTGTGCATTTGCATTTTAATTCAATGTTGAATATCAAGCAACAAAGCAAGAGAAGCGCAGGTTAGTTTTTCCCAGGCCTGCTTCCGCCTCGCACCGGGCTCCTCCCAGCTAGCAGTGTGCTCAGCTAAACGCTTCTCGACAACAGTTTCAAACCGGATTAGGGAACAGCCCCCCGAGCAGCCCCGCCGTGCTGGGACACAGCACAACCCCAACCCAGCGCCCCGCAGCCTCCGCCTGGGAACCGCGCAGCGTCGTCTTCAAACAAAGCAACAAAATAAAAGGTTAAAAGTAACTTAAAAAAAACAAGAACAAAAAGGTGACACATATTGTCAGTCACGCGGGAAACGTGCGGTGAGATATCTGCGTACTAATTACCTCTAATACGACAAGGCGTATTTTCTGTAGTTTACTATAGAATTTTGTTTCGTCGGTAACATACGGCGCAAAGAAGCTCATTTAAACCAGTCTGACCCGTAGGCGTTTAGTTTGCTGACGATAGATTCGAACTTTTAATAGGATTTAAACAACATCAAACGCAAAGAAAAAGACTGTATGGGCAAAGTCTCGCTAAAAATACGTGTTTCCAACCAAATGTAATATAACGACCATTTTAAAGGCTCATAGGAGAATCATTTATCGTTCCAGTTTTTAACAGGCGATCAAACAACAAAGTTGTGGTTTCGGTTTGGGTTCTTTATGTCATGAAACTGTGATTTTTTTTCACCTTCTGAGCGCGATCCACTCCGGGTGAGGGTGGGCTGGAGCGGCGCCGGTCCTCCGTTGGGTTCAAAACAGGCGTTTTTCTTACAAGCTGTATAAAAATGTATGTTTATCAAATCCATTTTTACCGAGTGGAGGCTTCACACCAGTGAAGGGAGTTTGGGAAACGGTTCGATATTTTTTAAACTTGCATGTAAAGCTAAAAAAAAAAAACGTGGTGATTGCTTACAAACCCCAGCTACCAGCTCCAAGCTATGGGAAGTTCGGCGGTAGTCTCACGACGATGTTCCGATTTATTCTTTTCCTTTGTTTTGCTTTGGGGTCTCTTGGGTTCTTTCCTTTTCGTTGCCTTTTGGTATTGTTTTCTGTTTTCTCTCTCTCTCCTTTTTTATTTCTTTTTTGTTTTGTTTTGTTTTAATTTGTAATTTAAGTTCCTATTTTTGGTCATTGAAACTGCACTTCAGTGAGCAGAAAAATTGCCAAGCAAACTAATGGCTGTAAAAGCATAAACTGCATGTGTGGGCATCAATTACTGAGCCTCATTTTAATGAGGTGTTGTACAAAGAGTTTTAATACATTTTGTAAATAAAACTGTAAAGAAAAAAAAAACCCCACAAAGAGTTTGCTGATGTTTTCCCCAAGGACAGGCACCACTGTGGCCACAGAGCTCTGCTCTGACTTGGGATACCCAACATTTGTCCCACACGGGGAAAGGCTTTGGGGCACACGGCTTAAATGAAGCACAGTTCTTCAAGAAAAGAGGAATTTGGGGTTTGACACCCTGAAAACAAATGGTGTTGCTCAGAGAGCTGTGGGTGCCCACCCCTGGAGGTGCCCAAGGCTGGGCTGGGTGGGCCCTGGGCAGCCTGAGCTGGGGGGCAGCAGGGGTGGGCGTGGGGGGCCGTAAGGTCCCTTCCAACCCAAGCTATGCTGTCATTCTCTTGCCATGATGCAGGCAGGGTGCGTGGAGCTGAGCTGGGGCAGTGTAAAGCCCACAGGGATGGCAGGGATAGCCATCTACAGATAAAACAAAGTCTGAGCACACCATGCAGGCATTGCTCAGCACTAACAGGGGACAAAGCCTTAGGTTGGCAGGGCTGTTGCCCCCAGCCCGTGCAGCCGTGTCCCTCAGCAGCAAGCACGGCCAGGGCTCCGCACTGCGGTGGCACAGCTCCACAGTGCCCTGCTGAGGGCCGATGCAGAGCATTGCGACTTGTTTTTTTAAAAAATACTTATTTGTGGTTATTAAAATAATAATAATAATTCACAGTTATTAAAATAAAATTACAAAATTTCCCTGGTGCTCCTATTCATCGCCTCAGTCTGAAAAATTGATTCTATTTTGCAGGCAGCAAGACATAAACAAGCTCTGGATAATGATAGCTCTATTCAATTAAACTAAGGGATTTAAGTACAGTGATAACGTTTTCATGGGTATTATAAATTTCAAAGCACTGTTAATTCAGACCGTGCCCATCCACAACTGCTGCTGGGGACAAAATCGCCTGCAGCTGCTGTTGTCCGCACCCAGCCCTTCCGCCTGTCTGGGCCCCACCACCCTCAGTGAAAAACCCCTCATATCTAATATAAATGTCCACTCATTTGTTTTGAAACTGTTTCCTCCTTGTCCTATCGCTATCTGACCATGTAGAAAGTCAGTCTTACTCCTGCCTATAAGCTCAAGTACTGGAAGGCCACAATGAGGTCTCCCCGGAGCCCTCTCTTCTCCAGGCTGAACAAGCCCAGCTCCCTCAGACTGCCTTCACAGGAGAGGTGCTCCAGCCCTCTGAGCGACTTCGTGGCCTCCTCTGGACAGATTCTGACAGCTCTGCATCCTTCTTGTGCCGGGGTCTCCAGACAGCATAGCAGATGGAGACAATCCCCTCCCTGCAGCCCAGGACACCGTTGGCCTTCTGGGCTGCAAGTGCACACTGCTGGTTCACGTCCAGCTTTTCTCCACAGGGCTGCTGTCAAGGAGTTCTTCTCCTGTCTGTACACATATTTGAGATTGCCCTGACTCAAGAGCAACACCTTCTAAGCCTCACTAGGCTTACATTACCCTACCTTTCAAGTCTGTCCATGTCCCTCTGGATGGCATCCTTTCCTTCTGTCGCATCAGCTGCACCACTCAGCTTGGTGTCATCAACAGACTTGCTGAGGGTACACTTGATCCCACTATCCATGTCACTGATAAAGATGCTGAAGAGGGTCCCAGTACAGACTCTGAGGGACACCACCTGTCACCAACCTCCACCTGGACACAGAGCCATTGCCCACAACCCCTCTAGCTGCGACCATCCATATGCTCCCTCACCCACAGAAGCCCACAAGGCCGAGGCCTTGCTCCTGCCCTGCTCTTCTTAGCCATGCCTAAGAAGAGACCTGGAGGAGCAATGGGCCCCGGGGCACTGTGCTGCTGCCAGCTGGGGTGGGGCTGCATTGAGCCTGCAGGGCCTTGAGGCCGTGTTGCAGAGCTGCAAGGCTGAATTGGGACTGCAGTGCTGAGCTGTGGCACTGGTGTGGCCCTGGGGAGCACAGCTGCCGTTGGATTTGCTGCAGGTTCACGTTGTGCTTTACTTTAGTTTCCAGCAGTGTGAAAGCAGCAGTTGAACCCGGTGTTAAATGAGCAAAGACCAAAGAGAAGAAGCTCTGGGAAAGGCCCGGGAGGCACAAGGCATGGTGGGGGCACAGGGCCGCAGGCAGCACAGAGCTGGATCTCCATGGCAAGGATGGAGTAGGGCCTACAAAGCCTTTAAACGTGTAACATCTGTGTTAGAAAACATCGAGCATACAAATAAAGCAACTGATCCATTAACACACGTGAGGCAGATGCTCGATTCGCCGTAAACGGGGTTCTAAAGCAGAACTAATATGTAATGCCACGCACAGACCGCGCTACGCAGCTACAGGGGGAGCTGCAGCCGGCCCTCACCGCCCGCCCTTAGGCCGTGGGTCCCAGGCCAAAAGCGCGGGGACGGACGAGGACCGCTCCTCCCCCCCGGCACTGAGGCTGAGAGCCTCCGCGGTTCTTCGGAGCAACACTGACATGCAGCGGCCAGCCGGGCCGGGAACCCTGCTCCCATTCCAGCAGCAGGCAGGCAGCCCCAGGGGGGGAGCTGAATTCCAGATACGAACTGATCGGGCTAATTACCAAAAACCTACAGAATTAACGTAAGGGCCGTGGTTTGAGCTGAGGCAAACAAATACAAATGGTATTTATTTAATATTCCCCTGCCCTTTAAACACGGGGAGTTCGCCATCTTCAGCCAAACAGCTCATTAGGAGCCAGCTGACGCCGTGAGCGCCGGCAGCACCCAGCTGTGAGCAGCACTCCACAGCACCGGCTGATTTCAGACGGAGCAGCCGAAGGGCAGGGTGCTCTGCCCCCCTTCCTCTGGCATTTATTGGACGAAGGGGACAGCAATGCAGGAGAAAGCACTACAGCTGTGACAGGACTTGTAAAGAACCACCGCACTGACCACAGCATACCGAATTAATTGGCTGTGAAGTTTTTTTTATATCATTTATATTTCCTCGTGAGTTTTTAATCTAAAAGGACACACAGAGCACCAAGCATGGAATAGAACAAAGTGTGTTTCCCAGGCAAGCCATTAACATCCGTGTATTGACAGAGATGCATTTCCCACACCCGCCTGTGAGCAAAGGGCAGCAGCAGGGCAGATCACCACAGATAGATACACCACACAAACCTGAGTTTGGATCACTTTCAGCAACCTTCTTTTTCAGGAGAGGGTCAGCAGAAGAACCAATGGGGAGGGCTGCTGCTAAGCACAGGTAAGTGGAACTAAGGCATAGAGATCAATAGGGAGCACAGCTGCAGTAACACAAACCAAAGCACTCCCACGAATAGAACGCATCTTCTGCTTGTCAGTCTAAAAGTGTAACCTTGAAAATCACAATCATCCTTTTCTGTTAGAGCCCGTAAAGGTGAGGACACAGACTGACTTACAAGGCCCTAAGGGACTGCCAATACAGGCAATGCAGTATACATGGCTCCTGCACGAAGCTCTACCTGTGAGAATCCATTACAATTCACCTTATAAACCTTACAAATCCTCTGCTTCTCTGAGACTGATCTTAAACTGGCACAACTTCATCTTTTAAAATAATTATTCAAATTAACAATTCATCGCCTTTAGAAGAAAGCAGAAACTTGCACTCCACCCTTTGCACAGCAGTCGCAATAGCCAGCACTGCTCCCACTGGCCGCCTTCTGAGGCTGCGTGTGGATGAAGGCTGTCAGGTTTCATCTTTCTGCTCATGTTTGTCTTTATAGTGTTGAATACTTCCCAGTAGCATCCCAGTCCTCTCCTCCACACCCAAATTTATTGCAATGGTAATGAAGAGACAGCACAGGTGGATGAGGGGCAGAACTGAATTTAAAAATGAGACATAAGAGGCAGTGAATAGAAAGGCTGAAGAGGAACGGTTTAGTGTGGTATTACAATTCAACTGACGTGATGTGTAGGTGTCACCAAAGGGGGAAGCGGTGACCTGCAGGAGAGAACATTTTGTTCCACCATACCTATTGGCTACCAAAGCAAATGATGGTTAGCAGAATGCTGTGGCACGGGGCTGCAGGCAAATAGAAGGAACAAGAACACTCAGAGCTTCGGCTGGTCCAGGAGATAATGTCCTGTGAAGAAAACATGATTGACGCCCCACCACCAAAATTCAACAAGAATCTAGTTGTAGTATATATACCTAAACTGCTGTACCCAGGCCAAAAAAGCTCAGCTCCCAAGGTACCTCTTTATATAGCAAACAGGGCATTTGGACAAGACACTGGAGCCAGTCCTCTGAAGAGTACAAGCTGTTATTATCTCACAATCCCTGTTTCCTAGCTTAAACTACTCATCACTTAAGAAGATTAACAGCTCCAGGCTGAAAAAAAACAATTCATCATTAATATGAACTTTAAGACTTCCAAACTCAAAGATTCCTTTACCCAGGTGAACATGCAGTGACTTCAAAATGAGCTGCCACGCTATGTCAGAAATGACAGGCAAAGTCCTTGTTTTTGCCAGGCATTAAAC
Source organism: Bambusicola thoracicus (assembly GCA_002909625.1). Lineage (NCBI taxonomy): Eukaryota > Metazoa > Chordata > Aves > Galliformes > Phasianidae > Bambusicola > Bambusicola thoracicus. The sequence goes on from PPHD01003060.1 coordinate 31,058, forward strand.
TAACCTGCTGAAACAAAGCTAAGACATTTCAAAGTCAGCCTCATTTGACTAGATTAGGAAATCAAGGGGGGGAAGGGGGGGGGGGGG
>PPHD01003061.1:0-26261 GCA_002909625.1 Bambusicola thoracicus
AAAAAAAAAAAGCTCATAGAAGAAAAATCAAGAATGTCTTAAAACTATGATTCAGAAATTCTGTCATTTTCTGCTGTAGTGTTGTCGTATCTGGAAAAATATCACTAAAGCTATTTTATAAAGAATAGGCATATTACAGAATTTACATTGCACTGTTCTGCTCATTATGATCTCAGTTCCTTACTAATCTGTTAGAAAAGTTCCAGAGGGAGCAGAATTATACACAAGATAGGCACTGGGCAAAATATACAAAGCCTATGCTAATATGTAAGTATCCTAACCTAGATCTAAACAGCTACCAGGCCCATACAGGACATAGCCAAGTTCTAGGTGGGAAGTAATAGCTACTAGAACAGAGAATAAATATAAGACTTCCTGCTTTGCTTCTAAATGAAGTTCAAAATGTTTGCATGAAATAAAGGAATCCTCAACTTACAGCAGATCTCAACTGCAAAGCAATAATTAACAGCACAAACTCCCAACAAAGATCTGCACTTCCACCCATCAGGTAAGACTTTCAGCTTTTAATAGGGAAGAAGGGACTGCTCCCAAAATAAGTTAACAGGTCTTAATAGCAAACAGTGCTGCTATTAGTCAAGCTACACTGCTGACTTTTCTCTGTTAAAATTGGAAGTCAAATATAGAACACTACTCAGAAATAGGGGCCAATTCTGAATTTCAGATAATCCAAATTATCTCAAGTCCAGATGACACACAACAGTGAAGGTTTCCCCAGATGTTCTGCTCTTTCACAATTTCACATCATCTTAACTACAACTCTGGACCACAAGGTACTCTGTCAATTTCAGCTATGCTTTTCATTGCTGAAGATTATCAGGAAACTTGATGATGAAAACTCTGGGCTTCGTAAGAAATATAAAACTTTATGTGGATATGTCTGAATCTCAAAACTGATAAAAAGGCTCTCTAATAGAATCATAAAATGTTTTGGGTTGGAAGAAACCCTTAGCATCATCCAACTCCAACCCCCTGGCCAAAGGAAAAAACTTTTCTACAATATATGTTTCATTATGTAGTGAGAAGAACAAAACAGTCTAACAACAAAAGCATGGTTTGAAAAGTTTTTGAACCAGAAGTGAGGGAGCCAATAAAATCAGGTATTTCATTTTTATGGCTTCTCAGGAGTTGAACGAAGTAACTAAAAATCAAGTAATGAAGTTGTCAAAAAACCTACAGTGTGATTTCCTATTTATATAAGTGAATCTAATTGCTGACTTTCTAGATTAAAATAAAAAATACATAATTTATCAAATTAATCCACTAAACTAATGTCTATTGCCCCTGAGAAATCACATTTCCTCATCTTAGTAGCCAAAGTCTTTAGGTTCATAAGCGAGAAGTCAGCTCTTGGATAAGGAATAACCATATAGAGAATCTGTTCTTCCTTTTCAGGCAGTCAGCAGTTGAACCAATAAAGACACAAGAGTAGCAGCTGTAAACTTATCTCATGTGGAATATAGTCAGAAGACAAATCCCTGCCTGCTCCAGAATGAGGCTACTTGCTAATACATTTAAGTTGCATTTGCTGGAATTCTGCTCACTACCTTCTATGAGTGAGCTAACAAAAAAATATTATATTTCAGTTTGTGGCACTTTCCTTCCTTTCCATATGGCCTACTGGTGTAAAGATCCTATGACACAGCTCCTCACTGCTATGTCCACTCTTGATAGCTCACGCACTCTATTCTGGTCAGAAGCAAATTTTTTACATATAAAAATAAATATTGGTAATAACAATAAGGCCATCTGAAATAACCTTCCCCCTCCCCCCTCACAAATACAGCATCACCCCTGCTCTACCCAAACTACTACTTATATCAGAATTTACTTTCCTCCTGTCCAAAAACAAAGCCCATGTATTTCCATACACAGAATCTTTTTACTGCAGTTCTTGTATTACACAAGTAACTGTATTTTAACACATTTTCCACAACACTTTGACGTACTTAAATTCCAGTCAGAAATAGCATCATCATCATCAATTTCATCATCATCATCATCGCGATCTTCAATGCCATCTTCCTCGTGTTTCTGAGCTACTGTTCGTGAACGATGAAAACGAGGTCTTATGTCCTGTTCGCTATCTGGAATAGCTTCATCTTCTTCAACATCCCCCTGTCATCAGAATGGTTTCATCAGGACAATTATGTTATCCAAGGAAGTTAAAAATGTATGGTAAATTTCAGTTTAAGATCTTATAGCCATATGAAAGATTCACACCTCACTTGTGCTGCCTGGCTAACTAAAAATGCCATTGCTCCTGCATTCTCCTGCAGTATTTAACTGAAAAATTACAGAAAAACATAAATGAGATAAACTCATGTAAAAGTATTACATATATCTCTTATTAACAAGCTGAAACTGATAGGAATGAATTAGAAGGCACAGAGATATACTTTAAAATGCTGGGATAGAAAAAGCTCTAATTCAACCTAGTAGGGTATTAGAACTGATGCTGAATTTTCTTTTTTTTTTTTTAAAGTTTTTATTTAGGTTTCCTTGCAGGAACAGGTCATGGGTAACAACATCTCAACACCCAAACTGGGTGGAAGGGGACAGGAGCAAAGCTGGAAAGCCCATTGATTATTTTCCAACAAACCCAGTAGTAATAACATTTAGTATTTGGAACAGTCCCAACAACATCTTGCCCCAGAGAGCTAATTCTCCACTAAATAGATGGTAGACCAGATCCGACCTATCAACCGAATCATTCTGATTCACAGCTCAGAAGCTAACCAGATATTTCCATAGAATGAAATCGATGCTCACCTTCAGCAAAATAATATCTATCTCGGAATATTTCATACCATTCACCAGCACAGGTATCAACCTACAAAGGGATATTGATATACATCAAAATAATGCTTTAATTAAAAAAAATGATTTTCAGTTACCTGAGCTTTAATTTTGGTTGCAACTCCTCCCAAAAGAAACAGAAATCCAAAAACCCAGAAACCTGATAGAAGCTCAAGCTCCATTTCATGCTCATCAGTATTCATAATCTGAAATAGTGTTAACTCTACCTCACAAACTTCCCAACAAGTGGGCTTCTCACCTTAAAAACAGGACATCATTCTTTCATAAAATGAAACTTAACTTCTGAAAGGTGCTTTAAAGCAAGTCTGAAACTCTTCATTAGCAACTCAAAACTCCCATAATATGGTCTCGAAAACAGTACTTGGGATTTTTACCTGTGTTTGTGAAACCTGCCTTGCTAAGCCTGGAAGATGGAAGACTACATTGAACCCTCTTAAAATAGGTTAAAAACAAAGAAAGAAAGAAAGAAAGCCAACCAAACCAACCACGTATGAAAAGCTAACACAAGCTTGTAATGCTGTACCAGCACCAGTGAGGGACTCAATCCATGTATGTTCTGCAACTGAGAAGTATTCATTCTGAAGGCAAACAGGACAGTAAAATACTCATGCATCTCAATGGCATGTCACCTTCTGATACTTTAATGAAAGAGTAGTAAGCTTTCTGATCAACGCCAATTCACTGGCATTTCCACAGCACACTTCATGAAGTATGCAGAAATTATGTATTTTTATAAGAAAGTCTACAGGAACAAAATGGAACAAGATAATATGTACTATTAGGTATATAAACAGATTTTTAAAAGAGCTTGTCCCACCCTTGCTTCAATATACTGAGCTTTTTTTTGGTGGGCTTCCCCCCCCCTCCCCCGAGATTAATTACCAGCATAGCTCCACATTCAAATGGGACTAATATGAAAAATTGCTTTCAACAAACATGTCACTGAAAAATCATGAAAAATACAACGGTCAGTCTGATGCCTCCTATTTATTTCCATGGAAACTACAACAGATAAAAAGAGTATAATAACACTATTTGATAGAGCAAATTCTGAGCTACAAAACACTTTTCAACACAGGCATCACCACTGCATATGCATTTTTGCCAGTGGTGAACAAGAGCCTGAATGCTACACTCACAGAAATCTGCCCCCACTGTCACCTCTGCTGAAACACGCCACCTACCACCTCACTGTGCTCACATCTACTGTTCAGTCTCCAGAAACATTCAGCAAGCATCAGTGAATGCCACTGGTGAGTGCCACTTTTTCCATGTCAGACACCATTTTATCAGACTTAAGGCAGCAAAATGTAATGGAATATTAGTGGGAAGGTTCAACCCCTACTGCCACACTACTGACATTCTACTTCTGGCACTGTGGGCCAGCATAATTAAATAGGAGACATTACTTTCAGGCAGCTCTCATATACTAATACTTTTATCAATTTTTTCACAGAAGTGTAGAAGATTCTCAGAGAAATATAAAGCAAATATGCAGTATAAAGCTGCAGCAATGTCAGTGTTCATTTATGTCAGAAGAAATTTAACACTAGTCAACTTCTCAGTGTAAATATGTGGGGCAGAAAGGATGTGTGTAGAAGTAGTAATTGTCAATCAAAGAGTATCCCAAGTTCAAGAGAGATACAAGGATCATTGAGTGCAGCTCCTTATTTGCTGTCACTCTTTTTTGTTTGAGCTACAAGAGCAGGAATTAAATAAAACCATTTTAACACTCAAAAGTCATTTATCATGACATTAGTTCCCCTGGTTTCAACTCCTATTTTTTTTTACTGTTCCAGTAGGTGCTTTAACTTCTTATGTCTCTAATTGCTTATGAAAAATATTTATTTTTTTAATAGATTGCTTCACATATAAATGCCAATATCTACAGAACAGGCAGTTTTTCTTCCCTTCACATCTTGACTGGGAGAACAAAAATCACAGATAGAATGGCTGTAGTATTTTCAAAAATCTTCTATGTGTACACAAAAAAGAAAAAGCCACAAAGAATCTCCACTTACTGGGAGCAGTGAAAAATTTGTTATTTATTAGAAAGAAGGCCTTTCTAACATTAGTCTAGAAAAAGTTACAAGCCATGTTGCTGACATGCAGACATGCAAATCTCAGACATGGATGTTCATCATCCTTCAACTTAAATCTAAGTAACCGTAAGTCATTTTGTTGTGTTCTTTATACAAACAGACAACTGTTGGCATGACTATACACACGGATGGATTGCACTGGGATCCCCAAACTCGCAGCTGTCAAAGCTACTTCTTCATGTGCACCATGGTACGCTACTTATGAAAGAAAATGTCATGTGGAATGTTTGAGTTTAGCACACAACAGTATATCTTAGCATCCATCTGATATCTAACCAACTTAAGCTTGAGGTAAAGCACTGCAGCAATACAGTTAGGTTGCTTCTACACCTAGCTAAGTATGAAACAGAAGCCTTTGAAAGGAACTCTGTCACAACCATTTTTACTCTGCACAAGAACTAGTTACAGGAAAATTCTAAGCATGGTGTAGGCTAGATACAGCCTTTTTAAGATTGTCTTGGAACAAGCTCATTGAAGTTTAAAGATGACAATTTCAGAAACAATTAATTGTAATTACTAATACTTACTTAGTAAGATGCCGACATAAAACATCCTTACAAATGGGTTGTTCAGCCAAAGTCAGCCAAAACTCACAGGCCTCCAAAGCCACATTTTCATCTTGGTCCTGGGTCCTTAGAAGCATGTACTACACAATACAAAAAGAAATTACTTGTGTAAGTTCTAGGTGACCAGAAGAAACTACTAATGTTGGAAAGTGTACCCATAAAAACCTGAGTATGCCACCACAGTATTTTTGTTTCTTTGGTAAGGTGGGAAGACAGACTTAGGAGACTATGTGAAGCTATGGTAAGACGTCTTAATCCTATAAGATTCAGACTGAATTTGTGCATTGCTTAAGTAAGAACATCATTACAAAGAAGATATAGACAAGAGACTCAACATAATGAAGTTTCTGGTGAACATTAAACAACTTCCCCTTCACTTCTGAATAAAAAGGTACAAGTATACATTTAAAATGGAAATACTTCTTAAGATTCCAGTACTATTACTTCCAAAAACTGACAGTGTGACAATCTGAGTAAGTAACAGGATAACACATCAATAAACCAAAGTCTCAGAGTTTTCTGGCATGAATGGTAATTCATAGACTCGGTATCAAATCTGTAAACTTGGTATGAAAATTTAACCATGCTTAAACAAAAATACAATCAAATAGGAGCATAAACAGAACATCTAAGTATACCATTACTAAATCAGTTTCTTACAGACAACTGCCAGAACAATGCTAAGAACGTGGCTGCAACAGCTGAAGTAGTAACTCTTAGGATTTTCCATACTGACACTTACGTCTGAAAAGGTTGGTTTCTTAGTATTAGAGCCTGCTGTAACATTTTTATCAATGATTTTGATGAGCAGATTGAGTGCACCCTTAGCACGTTCACAGATGATATCAAGTTGGACAAAAGTGTTGGTCTGCTTGAGGCTAGGAAGGCTCTGCAGAGGGATCTGGACAGGCTGGGTCATATGGTATTCAACAAGGTGCTATGCTTCAGTCATAACAACCCCATGCAGTGCCACAGGCTTGGGAAAAGTGGCTGGGAAGTTGCATGGCAGAAGAAGGATAAAGGAGTGCTGGTCAATAGCCAGCTGAACATGAGTCAGAAGTCTGCCCACCTGGCTAAGAGAGCCAGTGGCATCCTGGCCTGTATCAGAAGCAGTGTGACCAGCCAGACTAGGGAAGTGATGGTCCCTCTGTATTTAGCAATGCTGAGATACCACCTCAAGTACTGTGTTCAGCTTTGGGCCCCTCACTACAAGAAATATAGCTGCTAGAACACATACAGAGATGAGAAATGATGTTGGTGCAGGGACTGGAAAACAAGACTTATGAGGAATGGCTGAGGGAATCAAGACCGTTTAGTCTGGAGAAGAAGAGGCTGAGGGAAACCTCTGCTCTTTGCTCTCTCTAGCTACCTCAAAGGAGGTTGCAGTGAGATGGATGTTGGTCTTGAGTGTTGGTCTCCTTTCTTAGGTGACAAGCAATAGGATGCAATGAAATGATATCATGTCACACATGGGAAGATTTAGATCAGACATCAGGAGGAATTTCTTCACAGTGGGGATGGAAAGGCATTAGAAGAGGCTGCCTAGGGCAGTGGTGGAGTCTCCATCCCTGGACGTATTTAAGGGACATAGGAAGGTGAGTTAGTGGTGGACTTTGTAATATCAGCTAGTTGTTCAGACTTGAGCTTGAAAGTCTTTCTGGTCTTTCTCAACCTAAATTATTCTATGATTCTTATCATCTTAGAAGCCTCCCAGAAGTTGAAATAGAAAGGGCTAACATTTTTTTCCCCTAAGCGTTAACAGATACATCTTTATCTTAAGGAAGCAACAGGATGCAAGTAATCTTATGACTGCAGTACATTTCTTCATTATCTCTTCACATTATCAATACACTATTCATTTATTACAAGCAATCTCATTATGTATTATATGATAAAAAAATCAAACTTTCTACTGAGAGAGATCCTATGATCTACACGTTTGGATAAATATTGGCCATGAGCACATAAGTGTAATTTAATAACTGAAAACTGAGGTCTGACAAAATCTGTTATAAAGTTTTCAGATAAAAACAAAACAGAACCCACCCATTTGCATTTGCACACTTGGAAGTGCACACTAAAACAAAACAAAACCTAAACAAAACCATTCCTTTATACTCCAGGAACTTGGCACACAAATTAGCACTAAACTTGTCTGTTTTAATAGCACAATACTGGCCAAGATCTTCTGTATTAGAATCACTACCACTATGGATCATTAATATTCTTAATAGTTTAAAAACTGATTCGCTATTAGCATGAAGACCATTATGTGCATACAAGTTTGTCTCTTTTTAAGACCTCCCTCACTTAATCAGAGCAGCCTCTGTCTGCAGCAGACAGCTTAGAAATTGTCAACCTTCAAGGGGGCAAAAGCAACTTCACCTGAATGCTAAAAAATAGTCACAGTTCTGGGGAATTACATTTGCACTCACCTAAATGTGGACAAACCTGATGAAATCAGTAACTGTACATGGTAGTCCCACATTTGAAAAAAAAAAAAGTCTCGTCTATTATATTTTAGAATATAAATTCACTATCACTGTATTTTGCAGAAAGGAAATAAAATAACAGTCTTCTAACAACAAAATACCAGGTATAATGAGAATACAATCTTGGATTATCTCTGTGGTGATACTATTAGGTCAATCCCCTCAAACAAGTAGGGATGTGTGGAGCAGGCTGCCCAGGACAAAGTCCACATAACCTTTCTTGTCCTTCATGCGCCTGAAAACAGTTTCCAGGATGAGTTGCTCTATTATTTTCTGGAAAAGCATTCCTTAGAAATGCTTTTTATTTGTACCTATTTCTGCAACCCCAAACTAGTTTCAGCATGCAACAAAGAAAATAAGACTCACCTCAACTATACTAATGCTTTTTATTTGTACCTATTTCTGCAACCCCAAACTAGTTTCAGCATGCAACAAAGAAAATAAGACTCACCTCAACTATACTAATGCTTTTTATTTGTACCTATTTCTGCAACCCCAAACTAGTTTCAGCATGCAACAAAGAAAATAAGACTCACCTCAACTATACTAATGCTTTTTATTTGTACCTATTTCTGCAACCCCAAACTAGTTTCAGCATGCAACAAAGAAAATAAGACTCACCTCAACTATACTAATGCTTTTTATTTGTACCTATTTCTGCAACCCCAAACTAGTTTCAGCATGCAACAAAGAAAATAAGACTCACCTCAACTATACTAATGCTTTTTATTTGTACCTATTTCTGCAACCCCAAACTAGTTTCAGCATGCAACAAAGAAAATAAGACTCACCTCAACTATACTAATGCTTTTTATTTGTACCTATTTCTGCAACCCCAAACTAGTTTCAGCATGCAACAAAGAAAATAAGACTCACCTCAACTATACTAATGCTTTTTATTTGTACCTATTTCTGCAACCCCAAACTAGTTTCAGCATGCAACAAAGAAAATAAGACTCACCTCAACTATACTAATCATATGAGGAAGAAGGCGATCCATTCGAACTTCCAGCAACATTACCAGAGCACGGCAAACATTTTTGCGTACTTCAGGCTCCTCATCAGTAGCCAGTGCAAAAAGATTCTATTGGAAAGCAGTATCATTTCATAAGTCTCAATTCACTTAGTTCAACTTGCATTCAAATTTACATTACCGGCAAACTAAGGTATACAAACCTATAATTGTTACCATCCATTCCAGCACCTGAGAATACTTTACTATTTCTTACACGTTTTCTTTAGAGCAAATTATATTTTCAGACTCTCAATGCACATAGTACACGTGACCAAACATTGAGTAATGGTAGATATTGGCATATAAACATTATTTCCTGGCTTTTTCTCTTCCTAAAAGTTCCAAAGCCATGCTCCAAGACACAACAGCAGCACATCAAATACTTTTGATAACCTGAACTACTACCATTCTTGTTCATGTTCAGTACTAATACCTAAAGACACCAATTACCCAGACAGACTAAATGACATGATGATACCAGTGTTGAACTCTCCATCACAGGTAGTGACAGACTGATGTCATTACTGTTGCACCTTTATATAAATACATTTCCTCCACTTATGAAAAGGAAATATCTTTCAAAATATTACTTTTTACGCTGAGGGAGTATTTAGACTCATCAACTTGGATCACAAGTATGTGAAATAAACTTGAATGCACAGGGTGAATATAAAGCTAAGAACTAGAAGCCCAAAGCAGGGCATCTAGAGGCAGAAATAGTTATAAAACATTACCTAAAACTCTTCGTAAATCAAACATGCAACATTACTTAATCTTGCCTCTCCCAATAAAGAATGCTCACTCACCTCAATAAAAGCATCTATGTGCATCATAAGAGCTTGAGTTCTACTGATGATAAATTGATTGACGCATGCAACAGCATGAGATCTAGAAAGAGAACAGTCAGAATATATATTTTCTGTGACTCAAAAACATTTTCTAAACTGTACATAGATATAAAAAAATCATTCAGAACCAAATCACACAATTAAAGATCGTCTAGAAGCAAGACTGAAAAAGACAGAGTATACCAGGTGTGGCCTCATCAGTGCTGGCAGTACTTTGGCTAATGCAGCCCAGAACAGCACTTGCCTTCTTTGCAGTAAGAGCATGCTGCTGGCTCATTTCGGGATAAATGCCACTATTTTTGTTGATAAACAACAGCAGTAGGAAGTAAATTCTGGCAACTTCCTATGTCATATTTTCTGCTATTTAGAACAGTTTAATATAGTATTCAAGTGAAATGATGAACTCCTTTCATGGGATAACAGAATCATAGGGGTTGGAAGGGACCTCTGGACATAGTATGGTCCAACCTCCAATTTTATTTGATTGCATTAAAATACACAGTTTTCTAAGTTTTGGGACAGCTTACAAAAGAAAAAGAAGCAGAAACTTTCTCCTGCAAGAACTCAAAAATAACCATTATCAGCAAATGGTATTTTCACCCTCCCATTGCTGCAGTCATTACATAACAAATGAAACATGTAAGATAGGTGGTTTTTTTGTTTGTTTGTTTTTTAATGATCCTGAACAAGTATATCTAATAAGGCACAGAAATTCCATGCACAAGTAATCATCGTGCTGACCTACGTGGCCAGTAGATGAACCCTCCTCACATCCTTCTACATCTTTCAAATCTACCACCAGTGTATGATATTCCATACCAAAGTCATTTTGAATGTAATGAAAATTTAATGTGGTGGTTAGAGCTTAATACACCTAGCTTTTTAAAATCAGAGTAATTTAAGCAGATCTATAAAATACTGACCTTCCTGCTCATGTAAATAATATTTTAACATGGGTCTGTAGTACAACATTCAAACCTACCTTATTTTTGGACTGCTGTGCTTGAAGAACTGTAAGAATTTAGGTATCATGATATTGAGTGGTCGGTCCAATACATCACTATCTAAAATTTCAGCAGAATCTTCACATATTTTCTGAAGAGCGCCAAAAGCACCCTGTTTAAAAAAAACAACAACAACAACATACACTTGTTTGCTCACATTCTGAAGAAAGCAACATTTCAGAATATGCAATTTCAGCACAATACTACAGTAATTGTAGTGAGCTAAATTTAGAGTATAATAGAAACATGCTTATAGGCCTTTTATTTAATATTTTACACCTTAACCTGTACGATGTCAGTATGGTCAAATGGCTGCTAAGTGCTAATTTAATTTTAGCTTTCAATGCTCATCTGCTCAACTGTATTTTTAAAAACGTTTAAAATGTACTTCCTTTTTTTCTTGTGAAAACAGCTCATCAACAGCATGGCACGCTGGACCAGCCTTTTCATCAAAAGGATTATTTTATGCAAAATGCTTCATACACTTAGGGAGACAGCATCAAGTAACTAAAATTATGTGTTCATAGATTTTTATTTTTTAAATTCAGACAATACTTTTTTCCTCCGCAGTTTAAAACAGTTAGGCTGGTATTCAATTATTTTCCTTCACATACACTGAAAAAAAAAGTTCATTTCACACTAGCCTGAAATAGAACATCAGATCATGTTTCCAGATGGCACTGCATGAACAGTGAACAATTTACGTGTTTAAGTAAGAAAATCTGAGGTCAGTGTGGTGATGATGATTTACTTAAACCATTAGGCACCCCAGACAGGACACTTTCTATCTCAGATGTCTTGACAATTCATCTTCATCCTTAATTCTGCTTTCATGCAAAATAAACAAATTTATTTTAATGAATGCTAAGAACAAGGCATGAAAGTAGAATAATAAGTGTCTAACTTGAGCCACTGTTATCAGAAGACATTGTAGATGTATGCACATACAGGCATAAAATGTTGTTAATATACACTGTATCTATGAAGAGATAAAAATAATTAATTTTAGATGATAATCTGTTTTAGAATAAGTCTCCTTACCTCACAAGTATTGTAGTCCTCTGAATCTAAGAGGCTGCAAAGCTTTGGTAAAAGTTCAGGCCAATTCTGTAATTCTCCTTTTGAAGCAATGGTTGTTATCAGAATACCTAAATGAAAAAGAGGAATGAGGGAAATGAGATCTAATTTTCTCAGGTTTCATACTTATGTCTTCTCTTTTTTCCTCCTCTGGAAGAACACAGGAATTGAGAAATGGCAAGCATAAAAAGAGGAAGTATATTTAATTACAAATAGTATTTGAAAGGCTTTGAAATGCAAAGGATGGTTGTGCCTTCCTCTCACCATAAAGGGCTCAAGATTATTGGAATTAAGGAAACAATCATGCCCAAACACTAAGACAGGTTTGGCTGTAAATTTACTAAACACAGTATGCACTTAAGACACCTCTTATTATGTTATAAAAGCATGAACACAGGAAGTGCATCAGATTGGTTGTCAATCAATAAGCTTAAAATCCAGTAGTGAAGTTGTGAACACACAACTTAAGCATGTTTACACAAAAATTATGGAAACATGCTAAGACTGAAATACTTAGTTAAGAGCTTGCACACCATGGCAGGTCATTCCCTGATCATCTCTAGAGATTGGCTGATTCAGATCCAGCAAGCAAACGGGACAGCCCAATGAGTCACTAATTCCATTTCCAGCACACACAGAACTCAGAAAAAACTGAATTAGGAGAGAGGAACACAGAAAGCTCCCTAGGTACTGACTTCGTACAAGACAAAATGAAACGGGTAGCACAATTTATCACTGTCACAGACATTTACCTCTAGTAAGTACTAACACTAAAGAATGTGGTATTACTACAACTAATAATCATCCAAGTGAGAAGTTTTCCCTTCCTAAGGGCTTTAATTGAGCTAATCACCATGTACCATCTTCCTTTGAGTAAAATGTTAAATTCTTATTCAGTAGACAAGAACGTAGGTCAACATTACAAAGCAAAGGATATTCTGGGAATGACATAAGGTAACTAAAGAGATTTTGCATCATGTTTCCATTGATGCAATAAGGCTGGAAAAACCAAGAAGGCAACAGGCAAGTAAGAATCACAAGAGATAAAAAACAATTGTACAGCTCACAGTACTCATTTATATCCAGCTTTTTCATAACTGCAGCTAAGAGAAAAGATTCCTATAAGTCTGCACAGGGACCTCTGGCTCCACCCAGCCCAACCCCTGACCATGCAGGAACATCCAGAGCAGGGTGCCCATGCCCAGGGAACTTCTAAGATCTCCAAGGAGGAGGCCCCACAGCCTCTCTGAGAGACCTGAGTCACTGCTCTGTCACCAGCACAGTAAAGAAGTTTCCAGTGTTCAGGAGAAACAGTTTGTAACCACTGCCCCTTGTCCTAGCACTGGGCATCACTCAAAAGAGCCTGGCTTCAGCCTCTTCGCATTCTCAGCTATTTATATACATTGATGATATTCTTCCTGAGCCTCCTCTTCTTCAGGCTAATCAGTCTTCTCTCTTTCCTCCAGTCCCTTCATCATCTTGACCTTTTGTTGGACTGTACTCAGTATGTCCAGGTTGGCCTTGTTCTAGGGGGTACAGAACTGCACACAGCACTCCATGCACTGAATAGAGGGAGAGGGATCACCCCCCTCAACTCAAAGCAATGCTTTGACTAATGCAGCCCAAGATACTATTTGCTTTCTTTTCTGCAAGGTCAACTTGCTGACTCATGTAGTTAAACTGAGCTTCACAAAAAGAACAAAATGCATCAACGTTCTTTAACCCAGAGAAAGTACTTACATTGCAAAACTATCTCCCTACATTAAAATTGGCACAGATTAGTAGAATTAACGTGGGTTCCGAAGCAAAATACAAATGAAATTCCTGAACCTCCTCCGGACCAACGAGAGAGGAAAGTCACACATCAAGTCTTAAATAGGTTGGTAGTTCTGGAAAAGGTCCTAGAAGTGCTTTCAGAGGGCAAGCAAATGGAAAACTATAAGCATTTTTCATGAAGGTTTATTTCAGGCAGCAACAGGATAACTTAAGAGGAAACACTTTGGGACATGCAGGAAAGAAGCAACTTGCGGCTGCAGCTCCGTACAAAAGGAGCACACATAGGTCAGACCACATGTGTCATTATGAGCTTTCTGTATGGGTCTGCAGAGAAGCCACTTACGTTGTGTCAGTCTGGTTTTGTTTTTCCTTTTTTAAATTATGAAAAGAAACTAATAGGGACAAACTAAAAAACAGGCTATCAAGTACTTGCAGAGGCAAAGACTATATAACATTCGAAGTTTTGCAGAAGGTTTTAAGAATAATGAGGAAACAGGCATAAGAATTAAGTTTTAGATAATTATGCTTATATTAGAAGAAATCCACACTTTCACTTCCCAACGTGAAAGTTCTCCTGCCTCCTGCTTCATTTGGCCAACAGGGAACAGAGGACACCAGACATTAGCCCTAGTCATTCCTCTATGACACTAAATCACAGAAATGTGGACATCAGATGAATAACCAATTTAAATAAATGCTCAGCTTAGCAGTTTCTGACTTTTGATATTTTTGAGTAAGAGCTGACAGCTAAAGGAACCCGTCCTTCTCACCAGCAACCTAAGAAGCAAGGTTAGAAATCTGAAAGTAAAAATCTTTACAAATGTGCTCTTTGATGTCTAATGAAATTCAAATCAGTCCTACAGAATCTTTTGCTATGTCATTTGACAAATGTGAAACCTAACAAACACAGCAATTTGGCTAGGAGAGCACCAAGCACGTGAGAAACTCCAGAGGAATGTCAGAAGTGTTAAAAACATAAGTGTAATTGTCATCTCTTCCCTTGCTATTTCAATTACAGGCAACCCTACTTAATAGCATCAATACTAAAATTTAAGAAAAAAAAGATCACAAAGAAAAAGCAGCTAAGCTCTATACTTCTATGAAAGCAACAGGGAAAAGCTGGGATGCTTCTCTTTTGCTTTGTTTTGGGTACTTTGCCTCTGTAGGTCGTAAAATTTTATTTCTAAAATCCTTCATCTAAAAAGCTAATTTCATGGCACAATCACACCCCTGAAGACACTCATTTGCTTTCATTTCCATTCTGCAGTGAAGCTTCTTCAGTCCTGCCACTACTCTTATCAATCTATTTTACCTGTTAACTTCTAAGCAGGGCCTGCCCAAACTAGAGTCCCTGTGAAGATTTAAGAACTGTCATAAGCATCTCCTAAACAGACGCATTCATTTCCCAGCAAGTTTGTGAGTCCTCAACACGTGTAGCACGCATTTTAAAATTCGAGTCCATGTTGGCACGAGGGTTTTTAAAACCTGTGCCACATCACACACAGAAGTTTCACACTCATTAAGGGCTTAAGAACAGGGAAATGGTAAACAGTGAAATTGATCAGTTTGCCTCCACCTTGGCCGTAAGGTGTTATATTTTGCCTGGATAGCACCAGATGTCAGTGACCACAAAATGAGTGAAGGCCACATTACTTCTCTGATGTTATTTCAATGCTGCTGTATATGCTCTCAAAATTCCAGACATCCTATTTATAGGTGACTCATTAAATTAACTGTGCCTGAACAGCAAAGACCTGTATGCACCTCTGACTAGAAAATGCCAATAAGCAACACGGGTAGGTAGGAAAACATTTACATGTAGGTGATATCAAGATGCTGGTGCGTACTGGACAGAACTCAGGAGGATCCAACATTTATTTCATATGGGAATGTGCACAGCAGGGAGTAAATAGGAACCCTTATGTAAGCATTTAGTTCAACAGTTGATACGCATCTTCTGAGTTCATACATGTCTGAATACTCCCTGCAAGGATCACTTAAAGCTCGACAGTAATTAAACTATTAACCCACAAACAATTCCTACTAGAATAAATCAAAGAAGAATTTCCTGAAAACAAATAACCCCCCCCAAAAAAAAGCCTAACAACAAACAAAAAAACAACAGTAACCACCAAATCACCAAATAACCCTAAGACAGCAATCCAAATGGTGCTAGAATATTTTCCTTGGTCAGTTCCACTGTACTTCACTATTAATTCCTCTGAACTGACAAATAGGACTCCTACAATCAAAAAGTACAAAAATATGTGCAGACTTCTTCCTACAGCTACTAAAGAAATTAGGCACTACTAAATATATAGTAGATTAATTTCAAAAGTTATGAGACAGAAAAATGCCCATTTCTTAGGGCTTTTTTTGCTATAATCCCAAGTAAATAATCCAGATGTCCAAAGAAGCAATCCTACAGAGAAAAAAAAGGAAACAAAGAATTCTAAAGGAGCAACTGGTAGATTATTTTACATGCTGAGCCAACAGAATTCAGCTGACATGAGCTGATTTTTTTTTAATCTGGTACACTCCTCTGTTTCTTCTTTTTGTAACCAAGTATGCCATCAATGCTTATTCTACCTTTTTTTCCTACTTTTTGGAGGGGACACAGAAAATTACTGCAATGATTTCAGTAATTAGTGGAAATCATACTCTCAGTGAACAGGCAGAAAAGCAACTCTACCTAGAAATAAATAACAATAATGCAGACTTGCACTTTTTACATTAGAAATGCACTAGAACTGCTAGGAATTAAAAAATTAATGTAGCAAAACAAAAGAAAAAAAAGGAAAAACACCCAAACAAACCTAAACACGCTCTTTTAGCTGATATTCTGATCTGTTTAATTTATCTACTGTTTTCTGACAGGCTTTTAAAAGCAAAAGCTCGTTATCTGAATGCATGTCATACATAGTACAGTAATTTTAACAACTCCCTTGACAGTGCGTGTATGTGCATAGCTGGACTTGAGAGAGGGAGAATGAAAGCAGCTAACAGAAATGTTTCGTTGATGCAAGTGAAATGCTGAAGTAATACTGCAGTCAAACTCTTACCCTATTCATCTTCTCAGGTAGAAAAACTGGCAACGAGTTGAGTTTTAAACAAGTAGAGTTTTAGTAGACAAGAAAAGTTAGTTATATTCCTATAGACATGAACTGAAACAGGAAGCAAAAATGACTTTCATATACTGAAAATGAACATCAGCATCAGAACATTGTGAAACTGCAACAATTATCAGAAGCAAGTAGCTTTAGGAGTTTTATAGCTCTTTACTTCACTAGTTAGGCTCCAACTTAGACATTCTGCATATTGAAAATGTTACTGTTATCAGCAAGGGCAAACTTACCTACGGTAGCTCTAATTAAGGGAGAGGAATCACCAATGTTGTTCAGACATTCACTTTTGATGAAGTCAGTTACCCCATTTGGAAAGTTGTGAAAATGTGCTTTTACATTATTCTTCAAGATTAGACCACTCAAGGAACGTGTTGGTTCATCTACAACAGAAAGTAAATTACATTCAAACTTTGATTAGCTAATAGGATAAGGTAGGTTTGCACAGAAATGCAACAAGAATAAAACTTACAGTGAGATATTAATCTTTATTTCCTTATCTCTCCCACCAACTATACCTGCCAATTCACGTAACAAAGCTTTTTTGGTTCAGAATTCAGTATTTCTGTTTATTCAAAATTGAAATACCATTATTGCCTAGTCAACATTTTCTAGTTTTCTACAGATATAGGCAAGGAATACATCTTAATAGGCAAGGTATAGGAGACTCATACAAGAAACTGGTTAACTGCAGATATTCAAACATTTTAATTATACCGACAGGCTTGTTGTAATACTGTTAAAGTAAAAGTTGATGGCAACCCAGCTTTCACCAAAATAATGCCAACACATCACATACGCACTGTGCAGTAAGTTCTCTGACCTCTAACCTAGACAAGAAATAAGGGTGTTCAAATTTCCTTTGCATCAAGAATTACAGCTTGCACAAGATCTATTTCAAACTTTGAAAACTGTTAATATCCAAACAGAAGTAATGCTAAGCAAAGTAAGAGATGCATCTTTCAAAAATAAGGTATTTCAATACTGAATTTACTGCATCACAAATACTAGGACTCACGGTACACTCACAATGTCTGACTGCCAGTTGGAAAAATAATCTGTTGTGATCTGAGCTAGATAAAATAAAAACAGTACTCAGAAATGAAGGTTTTGTTCAGAAATTGAAGTTCATTTTAACCAGCTGATTTTATCTGAGCTCCAAAACCAGAAAGCCATCATGTACTCTTTAATCTGGTTTCTACATTCATATTTTCTTAAAGAAGCGTTGTTTTTCATGTTCCGTAACTATAAACATAGTGATTTACAAACACAGCTTTTACAAAAAGTTGAATAGCTTTGTAAACCAGGAATCAACATTCTACATGCATACTTGAAACAATTCTGTAACTTCATTCACAGTATGTTTTTTAAATACCTACCAACGTCTAAACAGTGCAAAAATGAACACTGTTTCACTGTATTTCAAGGGCCAACAGATCTTCTGGAAGATTGGGAAAAAACATGGTTAAGAGGGGCTATTATTTTTAACAAAACTGCTAGAGGCTGGATAAGCAGACACACTTTTAACAATCACAGAACTTGGTTACCAGTTGTGGCAAACAGTAGTAACAAGTATTACTGTCACAAATCAAACTGAATAATTTCATTATTTTGTTCAAAGTTTTGAAGTTAACATCACTAAGGTTTTGGTGGAGAATGACCAAATGAAAGAAGTTCTCACTTGAACGCCTGATCAGTCTCAGGTTTGACTAACTGAACTAGAAGGAAAATCTCTACATCTACTATCACGTCAATTTAGTATGTCAAACTCTGACTGCTTTACATAACTAATCCATTGATAACACATCTACAAAAAATCCAATCCTCCAAAAGTGATTAAAAGGTCTAACTAGAATACAGTGCATTGATATTTTCTCTGTTGTAGAGGCTAAACTTCTCCATTAAAGAAAAAAAATAAATTCTTCAGAATGTGTGGCTATGGTCTCAAGAGAAAAAAGGCAATTGCTTCAGTTTAACCAAGTAAAGATACAGATATAAAAACAAAAAAATTATTCACATGAGGACTATTAAGACCAGTCAGCTATTTTTGGTAAAAATCAAGGCCACATTAAGGCAGACCATTGACACCATTTTTTATTTATGGACTATACCAATGGAATGCAACAGTAGAAAGCATCTTAAATCCATTCCTTTAGCAAAGGAAAGAGTAAGACTATTTTTCATAACAAGTACTTATCCGACCAATCTGCAACAAAGATCTCAATAGATTCATACTAAAAGTTACATTTCTGTCAAATGCCAGAGAATTCAAGAAGCAACAAAAAGGAGGAAGATTAAAAACAAAAAGCCAAACCAATCACCACCTTGCTGAAGTAGCGAGCAGAGACCATGAATATAGGTTAAAGAGACTGCCAATTAGACTCAAACTACGTGAGTTAAAGAAGCAGTACAGAATATGATACTCAGGCATTTCTAAAACCACACCATAGTCAGAATCCGAGTTTGAGAAGCTGAGTATGACATGACTGCAGAAAGATATTTACGGAATCCAGAGTGTTCAACAGCTCAACAGCTATGTTGTCAGAAAACAGTAATATAGGTCTAGATGGAGTTTTTTTCTGTAACACCAATATTACAGGCAGATGGCCTAAGAGCTGAATAAGACACTCTTTAGTCTTCTAAGATTCTGTGATAAATTCTGTCAGCCATATGTTTCAGCCATCAAAAAAGATCACAGTCTTGCCTCCTTCTATCTTAGTCAACCTGAAAGTATAGAATTGACAAGAACATATAGTACAAGAAGAAAGGAATGTACAAGAAAAAAGGAAAGTGAAGCAGACTTCTGGCATTTGATAGCATCTTTGGTGCCAAATAAATTAATCAGTGGAAGAATCCCCCTCTCATCACGCCTCGCTTTACAATAAAACTGTATCATTCAAACATCATGCGATTCTCAGTAGATTTTCAGCTCTGTTGAAAGGCTTTAGCACTAGTTAAAAGTTTTAATGCCTCAGAGAATTGACACATACCTGCAAGACACAGATATCAGTTACTTTTAAGACTACAACTGTGTTTTTAAGAACTACAGTGCATTCTCAAGCTACCCTACCTCCTCTAATCACAGTCTGTATGACGTGAGTATATATGTGAAAACAGTGAGGATTTTGCAGTACACTTCAAAGTCCAAGCAAGCTAATAAAAAGGCAACAACACGGAAAACATACAAAGTGCTTCACAGTATAATGCCAAGTATAATCTTACTCCCTTCAGTGACATATTTACAGTAGGCATGGGTGCCACGATGTTAGGTCAGAATCCTATCTGAGTGGATAAGATGTCATGCAGCTAGGTATTAATGGGCGTTTATTTCACTTCACAGAGTAAGAGCTGAAAAATGGTGTCTCCTATTCATGAGGATAGGTGCCAGAAGACACCATGACCTCTTTGGAGACTGTCAGAAGGCAGACTTGCTGTTAAACATGACAGTGATGTCAGAACAGACTCAGTGTGTTATCCTGCAGTGATGAAACAAGTGCAATTGACTAGCTCACCACCTTCATGAAGCCAAATCTTGCCTTATAAAAAAGGAATCACTTCTCTTGGTCCACATGCAAGAGTTATGTGCAAATACGAATGTCTTTCCTTTAGCACTAAGTAGGATTGAAAGCTAGAAAAAACTGCCACCAATAGCGGTATCCACAGCATTATTTCCACCTACAGAGCTGAGTATCTTTCCTAAAAGCAATCTGAAAAGACATATAAAAATGCGCCCTAACCCCACAGATACTGAACACTAATAAAAATTGACTTCAATAACTAGCTAAGAATAACTCCCGGCTTTTGAAAAGCATTTGAAAACTTCCTCCTCCTCTTTTCACATGACAATTTTTGCTCTCCAGAATCACAAAAGACTTTATTCTGCTGTGCCTTCTAATTTCAGAAGATACTGAGGAGCAACAAGACCGAGCTCCTAAGTACCAATAATGGCTGAAGATTGCACTCAGCTCACCATCAGCAGCTTAGCCCTGCAGTACCTGAATAAGTGATTCCTCCCTATGATATTACCTGATTCATCAGAAGCAGCACAGATTGACCCCTTCAAGAAGTATAATACAGATATTTATAACAGTATCTCCAAGGAAGAAGCATTCATGTAACTTCAAGTGATCGGATTGAATGTTCCCTTAATCAGAACATCTGCTACTGCACAGGTAGCACAGTAAATCTGACTGGCAAGCTTTAAGTTTTTTTTAAACATTACAGTGCAAGCTCAGCATGAGCCAGCAGCGTGCCCTGGCAGCCATGGGACAAACCACACTTGGGGTGCATCAACTACAGTGTAGCCAGTCAGAAGATGTGATTCTCTCACTACATTTAGCATTGTTACAGTCTCACCTTGAGTACTGTGCGCAGTTCTGGGCTCCACAACATAAAAAAGATGTGAAGGTACATAAAAGCACCCAGAGGAGGGAACATGTGTGGTAAGAGGGCAGGAAGGCACATCCTGTGAGGAGAGACTGAGCACACTCATGTTGCCCAGCCTGGAGACGAGGAGGCTAAGAGGACCTCAGTGCTCCCTGCAGCTACCTGAGGAGGGGAAGCAGCGGTGGTGTGGGACTCTGCTGCTGGGAACTGATGGCGGAAAGGGAATGGCACAGAGCTGCCAGAGGAGGGTCAGGCTGGGCACCTGGAAACGTGTCTGAGTTGTGACAGTGCAGGCTTCTTAGCATGATGCCCCATGCCTGTCGGCGCATGTTGGAATTGATGATCTTTGTAGTTCCCTTCCAACTGTTCTATTCTAAATGGTAGGCACTCAAATTTTCCCTTTTTTTTCCTTCCTCTCCAATGAAAGGAGACTGATGAAGTCTGAGGTAGAAACTGAAAACAGATCGAAGATGGATTTCAAATGACTTGAAAAACAAAAATCAGCACAGGCACATACCAAAGCTTCCCAGATAGTCTTATTTTCACCAGTATTCTAAGTAGCAGAGGATTGGTCCTTTGCTCATAGAATGAACTCTTGTGAAGTAAATACAAGGAAACATAAATATTTCTAAAAATAATAACAACAAAAAAAGAAATTGTATGGAGGAGTATTTAATTTAAAGCATGTAACTACTCCCTAGTTTCTTATTTCAGGAACACCTCCACTAGCGCCAAAATTGTATCTTGCCATTTACCAGAATGCAACCCAATACACCTAACTGAAGGAACAACTTCTTTTATTAAGCTGTATCTACAGGATGTCAGCAGCAGTAGGGAAAACCTCCAATGCACAGCACCCTATACAACACCAGTAGTGGCAAGAGTCACTTATTTTGTACTCCCCAGTACTCACTGAGTAGTCTGAACAGTATTCTGAATTACTCACATTGATGACAAGGCCTCATTTCACTTATCCAATTAATCCTTGTATTCCAACAGCTATTAGCCTGATGGATTGTCCCATTTTGAAATTTGTTTTAAAATACAACATTCACCTTCAATACATTCAGAGTGAAGAAACTTCCATTCATCTAACCAAGTCATTTCTTCAGAGAGATTCATTACTTTAACTCTGAATTCATTCCTTCCCAAATAGGTAGCTCCTACCACAACACTTGTCATTTCCTTCCCCAGCACACTAAGGTACTTCTCTGTCATTCCTGTTTGTGCAGAAACCAGAGGATGATACTCTATTAAGTGTGGGTGTACAAACGTTTGGTTTGCCTGGATTGCACAGAATGAAGAGGGATTGCCTTGGGCTGCATATAAAATACATAATATAGTTAACGTGTATGTAACAGAACTACTTTTAATTTTCTTTTTTTTTTAAACATAAGAAAAGAGAGCAACAGAAACATAAAACTTGCTTTTGTGAAACTAATGCATTGGTATCTGCTTCAGTGGCTCAATTCTCAGCGAGTTCTCAAGGGTTAGGGATTGTCAGAGATTTTTGATCTAATCTTACTCTTCCTATACTTCATACTTGACAACAGCTGTTCACAAATGTACATATTACCAAAAAGTGATGACATGATTAAGGCGTATTTGTGAAGTAAAGGATATTTCTCTCTGGTAAGATAGGTCCCATAAAAGTATAGCAAAAAGACATGATCAAATTGTTCTCTGAGTTGAATGCTTGATTGCAACACTACTTTTTTCTGTGCCAAGGTGTGTACACCACAGATGCTGCAGTCACTTTTACTCTTCTAAGAATTTTGTTTAAAAATTGCCATGCAACATATCACATGTTATTAGTAGATGATACTCTATTAATCTGAACTATTATTAATCAGAAGTTTAATTAATCAGGTTTTGTTTTGCAATTTTTTATTTGCTATTTCCTTGACAACTTATAAAGCCAAGTTTACATGAGAATGTTTTGAAATTACATCTAATTTTGAAATTTATATCAATTCTTATGTTCTAAAAACACTTTTTTCTTGCACTTTACTCATATCTGTGTTCTAGATTTTGTCAAGAAACCTTTAACTTACTATATTACTGCCATGCCAGAAAAAAAAAAGGCCATGATATGCACAGTTCAAAGTTATAAATTCTGAGAAAAACTGAGTAAATGAATTGTGTTTAATTAATTAATAATTAAGCATGTCTGCTTAATAACAAAAACCACGCGTCTTCATAAGCACAAACACATGCAGGTAGGCTGAAGTGGTTTTCAGTGTTTTACTTGCCAAGCAGCACAAGCATATGTAATGTGCAATACATGGTGAGCTTCCATTTCACTGCACGTGTGCAGCAGGTGTGAGAGGTGGAGTTAGCACTGTAATGTGCCTTCCTCGTTTTCGCCTATGCAGTCAACGCTTCAGCTGTGCACGACCGAACCATTAAAAAGGTTGCTAAAAATCACATCATAGTTTTAAAAGTGTGATCTTCTGGGATCGCATTACCAGCAGCCCAGCCCAGGGCCGCATGTGCCCAGTGGGTTGCACATGCCTGCTAGAGATCACAAAGAGCAACAACAGTTTGCATTTGCTACTATGGTTAGGGACACTGTAGCAAATCATACTATCATTGCACTGAATTTCCATTTCTTATTCATGAATCTTCTGCTCTTAGTAAAATTCCAGCACCGACTGAGTTGCAGGATAAGGAGGTGATACATAGAATGGAATTAAAAAGAAAAAAGCTGAAACTGGATAAAATGGAAAAGCTGAAAGAGTTCTTTAAACATTCGGTGGTTTTGCAAGCTCAAAGAGATGTACAAACTTTTGCACTGATTGATCTCTGACCATCATTTGTTAAAACACAAAAATTTGAATTACCAACCAATAAATTAATTTTTGATCAGGAGTTCAACATCCTTTCCATACATCCACAGCTCAGTTTTATTTACAATAAATATTTATTTACAATGAAGTCTTCAGAAGCATAGCTGTTGCTACTGAAGCAATAAATATGCAGCACTCGGTGTCAAGAGAACACTTTCAGCTTTGTTTTGGTGTCTGTATGATGTTCTTATACACAGGCAGTCATGTCAAAATTCTTTTCCGTCATTCATAAAAGCCAATTGAGCACTGATTAATTTCAGACTAGCCACTACATTTCAAGGTTTTTCATATATTCAGATACACGGAATGCCTTGAAACATCTTCAGCCTTGTTTCTGACATATCATTTTAAGCTTGAAGTATTACATTTAAGGTTACTTAAAGTTCCAGAGGGAAAGATGGGGAAGGGGGGGAAAAAAATGTTTTTTTTTCCTGCTGGAAAGTTCAAGAAGGTGTCCGTGTACCTGTCACTACAAAGAAAACATTCACCGTGTGCCTCTCGTACTACACTGCTCTAGAACTATTTTTTTGCTTTGTTTTAGTTCAGAGACAGACCATTTGTTAAGAATGAATCAGAAATCCTCAAGAACAGTGACATCAGGGATTATTTTTATCACATTTTGTATTTGTACACATTAAATCCATACCAGTAGTTGAAACACACAGAATAAAGCACTTTTAGAAATAAGCTCTAAACAGCTTTGAGAGTGAAATCAGCAGTGAGCAGTTCTGCTCATGAAGTTTTACCCTAACAGTTACATTTGCCAACACAAGAAGAATAACAGGGCAAAATATGAGCCATGCTCATAGTCACTGTATCACCATCTGTGAATGGATAAACGCCACTTTCATCTCAGTCATTTAGTTCTTTTAAAAAAACATGCATTTTTATTCTTGGAAATAAAAGATGAAAGTCCACAGTTAAAGACATGCTAGGCTCAAGCACCTCTGAATTGCACTGAATCAAGTACGCCTGCTTGGGTGCATTTAGAAATTACACCAGGAATGGATTCCTTTTCCTCTAGGGAAACAGCACACCGGGATGCTAGATACTGGCTTTTTAAGTACATTTTAACATGAGAAACAACAAAACAAGCATCACTGAGTGAGTGAGTTCAACTTAGCAAAGGTATACAAAGAATGCCCTTAGCAGTAGATTACATTCACCTCCTAAGACATACACTAAGGCAAGGCATTAAAGAACTGGCTAACAACCTCCAACTTATCCAGAAAGTACAGTTTCATTTACTTAGGGGTTAAAACACACTTTACCAAATTTTACCTGAACTTCAGAAGAATAATTAAAAAAAAAAAAAAGTCTGATAACCTTAATAACCAAGAGAAAGCCTGAAAAATTCTGACCTGTCACTTCAGACAACACAGATACTGTAAGATTTCACTCCCCAGATGATCTTGCTTACAGTGAATAGCACCTTTGAAGAACCTACACCAATATGAATAAGTAAATGAAGGAACTAAGCTAGAGAACAGATGATACAGCCAATACACTTGTTACTGTACCTACTGCTCTTTCAGAATGCTTTCCTTCTATGGGCTTCAGGAATTGGTAAAGAGATAATAATGGAGATCCCATACTCTCAGAATAAGGATTTCCAAGTAAGCATTCCTGAAGCATTGAATCACATAACGTAATCCACTGGATAATTTCAATGTTTCTTTAAAGACTCTTAAAAGAAAAAATAAATGTCACTTCTCATGTGTGGTATGTATGCCATAAAGCTACTTAGGTGAAGAATTTTAATAAAGTTTGCTTTACAATATCCCTATGGAGGGATGGAATGGAAGAATTGGCTGCCATACAGAAAAAAACCCAAACACGTAGATTTAATGGTATGATTTGACAAAATCAATCATCTCAGAATTTGGTTCCCCTTAAGAAGTCTTTGAATCTCAATTACTTCTTGCATTGACTACTAATACTGAGTTAGGTTTAATTTTGTTTTTAATGCATCAGAGTTGAAGGAAAAAATATTTTGCTGTCATTTACTAGAAGAACATCACCCATGCTATGTAACATTTGAAGCTGTACCTTTTTAAAAGGTACATTAACCTTACTTTACGTCTGAACTGTAATCCCATCAGATATCAGATTCATTCCTTGGCAGCTATTTTAGTCTTTTTGATAATGACTAGATTATGTATTTTGTAAAAAGGGGGGGGGGGGGG
>PPHD01003062.1:0-26367 GCA_002909625.1 Bambusicola thoracicus
GTATCTTCTGTGATGTATCTTCCTTCTCTGACCGTGAGGTCCTCTGGGATATGTAGTTCTTCTTCTCTTTTTCCATGATGTTATGATGTGGAATACCAATAGCAAAGTTACAAAACCATGACATTCCACCTCTTATTCTACATCATTGTATCATGCTTATACATAGAACTACTGACTGCACTCCCCCAACATCAAATTCCCTTGTGGTACACACTGAACATCCCCTGAGCAAAAACAGTTCCACGGAGAGGTTTGCCCTTTCCAGAGGCTGGAAGGACCCAAACTGTTTTCCCAACATGCTCTTTACATGTACTACAGGGACCTTGTCCACTTGGTGGGTGATGCAGAAAGATGGGGATGTTCAGGGTTTGAATTTTGAGCGGGGATCAGATACACATTCAAAGAAGTGATCTAATATCTTTTTAAGCAAAGGTTTCACGAAATCCCTATTTGCAATGGTAATTAATGTTGGTCATCAATTTAAAAAGTCATCCTTGAAATGCTGGGATTTATTGTTTTAAGCCACTGATATAACACATTCCATAAGTTTCTTAGTGTTATAAGAAACTGTTATCAGTGACAGCCTATATGGTCATTATGGCAAACATCTGCAGTTATCCTTTTGGCAATGTATTTTCTATTAGCTAGAGCATGAGAACAATCATTCATTTCCTTCTGATAAACACTGTGCCCTATATTTTTTCAAATATTCTGCAGATCAGAGCCAAACTGTCCATACAGTATCTCCAAGGAGCCCAGCTTCCATCATCTGACTCCTGGACTGCAAGTGATCTCATCCCTGAACAGATCTCACTGTACAAATGGCAGGAGGGTCTTGGCCCTGTGCTGATTTGCTGTTATGTTTATGTTTCCCTTGTGGCAACACTTCAAAACTCAGCAGCAGGTTGCATCTGCACATATACTGGAGCTTTAGTGATGGAAACTGTAAGAGAAGGTGTTCCTGAGGATAGGCTAAGGTCTGTGTTTGGATATAACACTTGTGTAAGTCAGATTTCACAGTGGATAATGGGCATGTATTTTAAGTTAAAGCACGTATAACAATAATAAAATGTATTACAATGTTGTGATGGTTGATTCATAAAAAAGAAATATTTCAAATATTTGGTATTTTCAAACATTCAAATATTCAACATAAGCAATGCTTTGACATTACATTGCTACAGGCACAGTTGAAACTTTTAATTTCATAATTAACTGCATTTTTGCCTTTATTATATGGTTGTGATAATCAATTTACACTAAAGGATGAAGTCTGCTTTTCATTGAATACCCCATATTCACATGCACAAGGAGACAGTTTTGTGGAAAGTCTGTCTCTCAAGTCATGCCAATTTTGAAATTTTCTAAGGAGATTAGAAAAATCAAACTAAGAATGAGCCAGCCATATAGATATGTCAGCCAGGTTCCCTTGACTCCAGGTAAGTCTTCACCTTTATACATTAATTTTAGTTAACATCTAGCTGATTGTGTTTTCGCACTGAATTTTGGAGACTATGTTTTGTGGGAATGTGGGAGAAAAAAACTTGTAAAGAAGGTGAGGAAATAAACGCAACATTATAAAACAGTGGAATCAGAAGCACATATGATCCTACTCTGTGGATAGAAATCTATGTTTACATGAAGCTGTGAACTAGAGCATTAGACAAATATAAGAATTTTTCAGTGGACATAATGTCATTAGTAGCTGTCATGGTTTTATGATTTTTGCTATTAGTATTCCACATCATAACATCATGTAGTGCTCTGGGGGTTGAAGGGTTAATGCTCCACTTCCATGGGCTGTCGATAGTTTCTGAGTACCTTTCTCAGCAGAGAAGAACTACATATCCCAGAAGACTTCATTGTTCTATTTTCCATTCAGAGGGAAAGAGAAAACTGCTCAGGAGTCATGAGACTGCTCCTTCTTTCACTGCTAATCTCTGCGGTGTGGGCTCCCTAGCTGTCTTGCCTCTAGCATTAGAGTAAGGCCTTCAGTTTTGGACAATCTCTCATTTTATTTGATTTATTAGCTTCAGTTCCAATTGTATTATATTGTGTTATCTCACATTCTGCTATCACATTTATTAATTTAGTTTTCTCCCTTAGCTTGTTGCTGCTGTGGTTTTTTTTTAGGCCCATCTCCCTACATTTTCCCTACCTGCCTTTCCCCTTTCCCAGGGCATGGGTCTGTGGGTTCCCCCACCACATTAGTCATGGAACTGTGCTGAACCTTTGACAGTAGCATAGAAAATTCATTATATACAGAATAAAGAATATAAGACAACAAGAAATATCTTGCTCTGATTTCAAATCAAGTGAGAAATTCCTTTTTATTATCTATTATTTTCTTCTTACCGCAAATTGCTTTCACTCTTCATTAAGAACTTCTCATAAATAACTGAGTATATGTTTAAAAATGCAGTTAATTTATTAGAAACTTAATGAAATTTCCTTAAGGCTCCCCTGAAAGATGTCATTTTCTTACTGCAAACAATGGAAAGTTTAGAGATGAACCATTAAAAGATTCAACCAACTCTTCATTGCCATATAATCTTCTATGCCTCATTAACCCCAATATAATTTACATGAACTGCTAAACCTTAATGCTGCCTTCAATAAAATATGAAAAATAGATGTGTAAAGGTCAAGATAACAAATTACAAGACTATAAAATCAATTTATTACTCGAACGATACTGTACCAATAATCTCATGGTAATTTGCTTGCCACGGGAGAAGAAAAATACAAGAAGAATGAAATGACTTTGTCTGTTAATTGTCAACTTTCAGTTTTTCATGTGCTGCATTTTCGTATCAGAGAAATCTTGTGTATAAACTAGCATAAATTTTCTAGGAGTTGTGCAGTCCCCAGTTAAGGCTGGAGTATCATGTATACCACCTCCTGTGGTGAGGAGTAAGGGAAAGGATGTATCTTATGAGCAAGTACTATGATTGTTGGATTTACAGTAATGCTCAATTAGCAAAGTCTACATCAAAATTCACCTGATGGAAATCCATGAGTGTAACCATTTTTCAGTAACAGCTGAAAATGAAATCTTACGGATTTTTATTCTGTATTTCCATCTATATTGGATCTGAAATAAAACAAGAGCAAGATATTCAGTAGATAATTTACCTCTCAATATGGTTCATACTGTAATTGATTTAAAAATTCAGTCGCTGTCAGATGAAAAGACAAAAGTAAATGTCAGGTTATCTTTAGAACTTTTCTAAAACATTCTGGGACTAGAACAGACAATGTTTTTCAGGCTCCAGATTTTGCAAACATTTTCAATAAGATAGTGACCTACTGTTGAGCCCATATGTTTGTTGCTTAAAACTGTTGAAAAGTAGGATTACATAATGAAAATTTTAGACACCACTGCCTAGTCTAGCTTTTCACTTGAACTGATATTTTGATAAAGTTTCTTAGAGACCAGCCTACTGTTGTTTCCTGTTTGCATGCAGTATGACTCAGCATTCATGCTAACATAAAGCTTTGCTTCTTAATTTGGAAAGTTCAGGAATACAACTAGTGCTTTGAAAAGATTGTATGTACCTAATACTCAATGACGCTTGCTTTATTTTTGAGTTAGCATGAAAAAAGTAAGTGCCAAACAACATACTGCTATTGTTGGATGTGTTTGAGACCATCTCTCTGATGGCCTTCTAGAGTGTTCCAACTACACTAGAACTATCTGTGTGGTTTGACTGAGTGGACAGTAGAGAAGCAATATATTCATATCCTTTCCTGCTAGAACACGTGGAAAGTGTTATACTAAATACATATCTGCCATAAGACACCAGGACTGAAGAAGCATGCAATTACATGTATCAAAGCAACAAGCAGTCTCAGTTCCCATTGTTAATGAAGGGTTAACATGCATATGACTCAAATACTACCTGGTCGTGCTTGAACATGACATGCTTTTTAAGCAGTTAATAAACATTAAGGACATTACCATTGTCTCTGAAAGCTATTAATTCCATTTTAGTCTACAGAAAAGCTGTCATACTGACAATCTGAAAAGGAGAATGGAAGTGAGAGTTGTATCTCAAGATGTGGTTCACACTGCCTACCAGCTCTACAGTAATGAATCTTTCTCAGGTAGCACAGTTACAGTTCTATCCCTCATCTCCGATCACCTCCATCCGCCCAGTAGTACAACAGGCAATTGGTACTCTCACAACTTCTTACCTTGTCAGAGAGCAAGTACCAGGCCCAGGACCATGCAGACCACTCATGCTCCTGGATCTTATGATGAAGAGGCAACCTGTAGCCACAGACCTAACCTGGAAGTTCATAAGTCTTATATAAACCTTACAATTTTTCCATACTGGAAGACTTTTTATAAAGACTATTGTTTCACATGGATTTTTGGTGCCTGAAGAAGCAAGAGGTCATGTTTTTATCTCTCTGTATCAGAGACCTTAACAAGGCCTCACTTTTATATACGGTGTATACGACTCATGTACGGTGAGGAAATTGTCTTCTGTACTGCTTTCTACACTACAAAGTGTAGTTGAAAATAGCCAAGGGGTTGAAAATAGCCAAGGGGTTCGAAACATACAGGACAGAGGTAGGAGGGAGTCAAATTGACATAGTGATATAGTGATTGCTTTTTTGTACAAGGCATACGCCAATAACAGATGAACTAAAAATGAAGTAAGTAAAAACAGAGCAAGTAGAAATCTGCTAATGCAGAAAAAGTAGTAACTGTTTCTTTACCTGTTTTGAAAGAGGATTGAGTTGAAATGTAATTTACTCTAAAATATTGTGTGTTTTACATGAAAGCGAGTGTTCATTCATTTTGCAATTACAGTTTTTTAACATGAAATTCTTAAAGTAAATAATTTAAATAAAAGTTTCAAATTAAAATGGAGTGTTATTGTCTTTAAATATTTAATGGGTTAATTTATTTTATTTTATTTTTATTTTTATTCTTTTTGAGTTTTAGTTATTTTAAGTCTCAGGACTAAAAAAGATATAGAACAGAACCAGATTTCTAGATACATAAAAAATACATAAAATGCATAATCCAAAACACATAAAACCCAGTAATCTAATTAAAAATAAATAACATTGAAAGGTACATCCAAATCTAATTGAGACCATATATAATTTAACTTTTTCTCATATGACTGACATGTGAGTCATCTGTTTTACCTCAAATTTTTGATATAACACCTGACACTTCTCCTGATCACGATGTATTATAAACCCATATCTGGATCCAAGAATATTTCTTAACTGCACTTCTAAGGAAGTTCTTGGACAGGCAAACCTATGAATCTAAGGCAGAAATTATGACATTCTCTTTAATTAGACTTCATTGTCTTCAATGCGTGTGACTTAAATAGCTGAGCAGTGTTTTCTTTTCATTTTGTGCATGCAGATAATATGTATCCTAGTAAGCAGACTACAGGAACCTCTTAGAAATGTTCTACAGGTATAAGTAAAAAAATATAAAGAATATGGATTTTTTTTTTACAGGAGTCTTAAACTCACCCTTGATTAGAGTCCTCCTGAGGCTCTGAGTGTTGGAGATAATCAAAGATTTCTTTCACTGCACTCATTTCACAGTGGTTTTAACTCTTCTTCAGTCTCAAAGGTAAGCAGGAAACAAGGAAGCTAAGAGGATTTTTGTTTGGTTTTGCTGCGAAAGAACATAATGTTTTTTCAATATCTATTAGTTGTTGTATTAACCAGGGATTAATTAAAGAGTCACTTGTTGCTTTTTCTTATATTCCAAATAGTTTTAATCCCTGAAGTTCCAAAGTAATAAAGGCAGCAATATCATCCTGTACACATGGGATAAGAAGAACAGTCCACCTTTGGTCTCATGTCAAGTTAAACCACAGAAAATAATAAAACTATAACTTACATAAATCTCTGATGAGCAACACTGCAGATAGAGAAATACTGGGGGTGTTCTTTCTCTGTGGTTTCTCCACTGGGACTACCACAGGACTTTCTGGCTATGAAGGGCCAGTGATTCACGGAGAGTGGTGTAGATCCACCTGACATGCTAGCAGCTGAAAATCTGGACCCAGTGACAAAACAGGGATCTCTGATCACAATTCTGTACAGCTTGTCTTGGAAAGAAATCATATTTATCTCCGCCAGATGAAACAATGCAAGGCCAACTTTTTGTTTGTTTTTTTTTTCTCCCTTTTCTTTTATGGAAGAGTACTGAAAGTTAGTTGTGAAGTATGCATGCAGATCTATGGATGAAGAAATGTGGCAGACTGGCAATCTGAAGTTTTCAGTGTGGCCATTTACAGCTCAACGTGTAATCTTTTTCAATCCTACTAACATAAAAGAAGCATCATAAGAGAAAGCAGGACAACTCAGACCATGTCTAAGCTGCTCATAAATTATTCTAACACCCCTGATTTCAGATATGCTCACTAGGTCTAGAAAGGTTAGTATCAGATCCTTGAGCATGGCATGTTGTATCCCCACCTGCTCTCAAACCTGGGAAGAAAAGTCCAGCAAGCAGAATTCGAAGGAGATCTGACAGTCTAAAGCTGATCTAGACATCTCTGTTGCCAAACTTCCATGGAATACCTGAAAGTGCAGTTGTCTACTTTTTAATTTAGATGTATACTAAGACTTATTTTAGATGTACACTAAGGCCTGGAGTTTCTTAACTTATGGTCTGGAGACTCTAGGACAGACTGTGATGGCATATAAATGTAAATACTTTCCAGTGGTGTAGAAGCAAGATCTTGCTGCATTCATTCATGCAGAGCTGCACTCCTTCAGTTATCACAACACACAAAGCACCAAACTAGAACTAACAAGAGGAAGAAGCAAACAAAATAAAGGGGGTTAGTTGGCTGTCTGCAGTAGCACTATGCCAAGAAGTCCTATGTTAGTTTTTCCAATTATATAATTAGTGTCAAATGAAAGTATTCATGATTGATTCACAGCTTTGAAAGGGTTTTTCTGGACAGCCCTTTCAAATCTCACTAGAGGGGTTATTGATGAAGATACTACATACAAAATGCTCCCCAGTATCTCCCCTCATTCTAACTCAAGAGGAAATACTCTTGAATCTGACTAGAAGTGATGTGAACTCAGTTTTCTGCACTGCTTATAGGTCATATATTTTAATGTGGAGACTGACACTAAAAATCCCTCTTTGGAAATACCCAAGAACACAGTACATGGGAAAGATTGCTCCTGTTAGTAAGAAAAACAAGAATACTGTGAATCCTTCCAGTATGTGTCCAGGCTAATACAAAATCTTGCTGGTAAATAGTATGGAAAGTGTCAATATAATTTGGCAGAAAAAATATGCCCTAAGTATGTAAGACCAAGAAGGTCCTAAGCCAAATTATCTGTACAGATGATAAACTACACACTACAAAAGTTGGTGGGAGAATGGAAATTTGTCCGTCTCTAAAATTAAATCACATGTAAAGACATAGTACCTAGTGTCATCTTACATAATTCAAATAAAGGACACAATGTGGGAAGGTCTTTTAGAAAGCCTGTCATCAATCTGTATCTGTAAATTCCAGTAAAATAAAAACAAAGTTGAAGAGGATTCTAAAAGACGTTTTTGAAATTTCTCTAAGTCATTTCTGTTTACCAGAGGATGCAGCGGCATTCAGAAAGGGGCAAATTCATCTCCTTTCAATTTAGTGGTGAAGCTCAGTTTTCCAGTGGACTAGTGGTGTCATTCAGTTTCTTGGTAGCGTGAGCTGGCCTAGGATTTATGTCTGTCTTCCTAGCAGATAACATATGAGACAGCCACTTCCAGATGTACCTGACGAATACTTTCTATAGAACCATTTGTATTAATGATTTTTGAGCTCTTTCATCATATTGCATGCCCAAAAGCGGAGCTGGCAGGACAGAACATTTAGATTAAATGATGTCACTTTGAAGAGTCAGACCAGGAGGGTTGAAACCACTGCTGCCTAAACTATTACTCTTGCAGAATGATAATATCATATTTTTAGAATGTTGAAGCATCTTGCCCTGGAGCTCAAACAGCACTCTAATAGTTATTAATGGCAGCTGTCAGGTATACATCTATTGACCAACAATGAGTCATGCTGGCTGTACTAGAAACCTCAGTTAGCTGGGAATCTGTTTTTGTTTATCTGTGTTTTATTAGTATTATTTTCTTCTTTCTCCCTCTCCCTCTTCTTCTGTCCTTCTTTCCTTCCCCACTCCCCATTCTCACTCACCCTTTCCCTCTTATTAGTTCATTCTCCTGTAGATATCATGATAATGAAATATCACAGTGTTTATCTGCAGTAGCCATTAGGACAAACTAATGAACCTGTTTGGGAAATACAAGCAGGTCATAACCTGCTTTGTCAGTAAATAATACTGTTAAGGAGGCAATTTCCGTCACTGTAGGTATTTACAAGTTAATTTAGAAAGTACCAGCTTTTAATTAGTAGTGCAGCCAGCATACTGTGTGGTAAAATCAAATACATTAAAAATACCCTTCTATTCTGTTAAAGCATGATTTGATGGGCTCTAATGATAATATAATTGACGTTATGACTAAAAGGGAATGATTTAAAATTTTATATTTCTTTGTCTCCCCTAAATTAAATGTCTTTCAGATGCATTTCCACTTTTTATCAGTCTACAGTATTCTCAAATTTAATTTCAAAGCATGATTTTTACATGCATAGATTTGAGAAATCAGCTGCTGCAGTTGTCTTACATGCATTTAATTCATGGTTTACCCGGCAAATAAGACAACTACAAATAATATAAAATCTGCAGCAACTGTGCCTGTGAACTCTCAAGATCAAGTGAAGTCTGCTGTTAAAGATTTCATGGAGGAAAGGTCTGCAAGGGCAGAAAGCTGGGCAGAAAATCCAGCGTATAGCTGCCTGTTTTTTAAACAAAGAGACAGGTACAGTCTAGGTCTGCATCCCTCATTTCAGAATGCAATTAAAAATCCTGGCCCTTGCCTAAAAGATCTGTCAGAGAGAAACCACTCTAAAGAGATAATGAGACTGACACAGCCAAGAGGAGAGATCTCAGGAGATAAAGCTGACACCCAGAGGGAAGAACTTCTTGTGACTGAAGGCCCTCTTCTTGCAGAACTCTTCTAATGTTGCTGTTTTTGGGTCACAGTTTAGTGTCTATATATTTGCAAGTGCCTTTCACAGTAATAAAATGGCACTTCAATGAGAGAGAAAAATGAGGATGGAGGATAAAAAATAGTAGTGGAGAAAAGGAAAGAGAGAGAAAACATAACAATAAATGATTAAATGTGGGAGCATAAAGTCCCTTTGGACAGTATTGTACTGTCTTTATGATGAATTCACTACCGAGACAGCTTAGAATGCTGGACGCGACTAAATACGTTAGACAATAAAAGATAACAGGTGTGCCTGAGCCACAAACTAGCACATATTCAACATTATTTAGTGGTACTGGGCAATGTCCTGTAAAAGTTTACAAAAAGTGCATATTAAGACCACTGGACAAGAGGATAATAATCATCTCTCTCCTGGCAAACAACTTGAGATCATGATTAACAATGCATGACGCAACGCACGATGAGAACAGTTTCTCCACCTAGCCTATCTTCATAACTGCAAGTGGCAACGCTTGTTCTTGGATTAGCTTGCTCTTTCAGTGTGAAGTAGTGCAAAGCAAAAGTATCTCCCCACTTCAGTCTCTGCTACTGTCCATTAAATAAGTCAGTAGTCCCAGCTGTAGTCCACGTTTTCCATGTGAGACCCAGGAAAATCACAAGCAGTCTTATTTTTGTCTCTCCTGCTTGTGGGCCTTACTTTTGTCAACATGCATGTCCCAGTCTGATTTCCAGATTTTAGCCATGGTGAAGCTTTGATTAAGCTCTCTGGAACCTTCCAGGTATTCTATGTCCAGAGAAATGTCTGGCGTGTGTACTTATGACCTCTGTCCCCTCTTTCTTTGATATTATGACAGGTGATATGAAAAGTATTACTGCTACCTTGGAGCAGCCTTTGATGAATCACTAGTAATAACCTAACATTTAATCCTAAAAATTGGGCTACCTGTCAAGTTTGTCTGCAAAGCAATTTCTTTAATTTCCACTGATGGTCCTCCTCTAACAGGGTCATCTCACCCAGATCAATAACAGCTGAAATGTGATTTGGCTTTCTGATCTCCAGGGGCATTACCTGTCCACTTGCAGTGTTCAGGATATTCTATCTTTATCTAATGCTTCAGCTGAACACACAGCAGTAGCAACCTGCCCAAGGTGGCCATTATTACTGCCTTGCTTCCTAAGCTGCATGCTGAAATGAAGCTGCTGAATGTCAGCGTCCAGGCAATTCTATCTCAGAAAATGTGTGCTTAGTCCTTCCCACAAGTCCATGGTGAGCCGTTCTCATATGTTGCAGCAAAAGTTTCTTGCTCATGGTACACTGTTAGCTCATATATCTCTTCTGCCATCCAGCAGTCCCTGCCCAGGTTTATGTATTTACATTTCTCCTGTAGGTCCCTGAAATATGTTGGTTAATAAGGTCACAAAGCTCACCTCTACCTGTACACTGTGTGGGAAAGTTTTGTTTTGTAATAATACCCTTATGGAGCAGCTGGCTAAACCTAGTTTTTCTTGTGTAAATTCTTGTTTTTCATGTGTAAATTCCATTTTTAAACATAAAAAAAAACATCTATCAGAGTTATTGGAATCCTTGACTGAGAAAGTAGGATATGTATTTTGTCCTAAAGTTTATGTCAGGGGTTTAAGGTTGATCTTCGTGAGTTCAGTTATTCCTTCAGTATCATTTCATTTGTATGTGACTTATGGACAGGACACAGAAAAAAGGTTTTGCCTTCTGCTACTGATTTATATAGTCAGTTCTGTGGGTCATGTATGCATTTATTTACTTATTTATGTGGCAATCTAACTCTACCTGAGATTGCTCACAAGGAGAAGAAGCTCTTACATCATAGCTCTTACATCATTGCTGTCTTGCCACATCATAGCAGTTCATTATCAGTGGTGTCTAGATTACTCTGAGATGCCTTTTTTGGCCTGAGGAATGACCTCGGAATCCTGGTGAGGATTATAGGACTATTTTTTTGCTTGTCTATCTTCTAGTATGAACAATGCAACCGTGCATGTTTGGATTTGCTGCTCTTTCATGAAGACACAATGAGGCCAGCAGTAACCAGTGACCATACGCATACCTATTTCTAACCTAGCACTAATCCAGAAGACAGAATACCTGCATCACAAGAACATTTAGTCCAATCTCTGCTGAGATCCAGTAAGCTACAAGCACGGCTGCTACATAGCCAGGTCTGTACATGTCTGGGGTGCCAGGTAGCATCTCTGCATGGTGCTACACCCCACAATAAGACAGCTTGGCCTACAAGGAGATGTAGTATGGGTTCAAATTTGAATGCATAGCTCTGCTTCTCTTGCTAATGATATAACGGAGGTATCCTGTGACAGCCCCCATGAGTAGGGATACACATTCTAGTAAGCACTGACTGAATTCTGAAATATTGGACATATTCCTTATTATGAACCAGGAAAAGTATTCTAAAAATCATGATACTGGATTTCAGAGGAAGTCTGTGAGGTTTTTTTGAGTATGAAGATACAGATTTCAGCATAATATTCATAAATACAAAAATATACGGGGAGATAATACATTACATACAAGAAACTTTTAGGTTCCAATCATCTTGAAAACTTGACAGATGAGAACAGCTGTAGTTTAGCCCCAATGCTGAAAGGAGACAACAGTTAATTTCATGACAGTATTTGATTTCCCAAATCCTGTTTTCATTAATGAGGAACTTCTTGGTGCTTTGATGAAGACAGGATTGTGTTGGTCTTCTTTGAGATCTGAAGCTGTACTTCAAAAAACTTTGAAAAAGGCTTATGAAACTTGAGACCCTTTTGTCATAGGAGTATGCGAAGTGGTTAGGGGATCAACTGAATTGTGATAACCCAGAGCCCCTGTAACCACTTTCTTCAATGCTGAACTTCTGCTAGCTAAAGCAAGGCTAGATCAAGGATAAAGCCTCAACTTGCAAATTTTTTTTATTTTTTTTTTTTCTAAAAATGTGTGCTAGACTCACACTCTGATTGCTTCTTAGCTTAGAATCTTAATTGGAAAATTTTCCTATTAAAAATATCCTTTTCAACTCATATACTTCTGTGGAATGTTGTAACTTCAACAGAATGAAATTACATGGAAAGTATTTCAATCAGTTTTATTGTCAGAATGCATTCCAGTCTGGAAAGCAGTTTTGTAAAGAAAAACAGAATAAAGAAGGGGAAATAGGCTGCTGTTTCTTTAATGTATTCCACATAATAATTGTTGAAAACTTTTAAAATAAAAATAAGATAGTAGCATTTTTCACACTCAGAATAACAGGAAAGTAAGTGTTTGTATGTTCATTGGCTCAAATTTGTTATATTTAACATAATTCACCCTTTTAATTTTCTTTTGTATGGTTATAGCTACACAATAAATCAAAAGTAATGTTACAGGATTATAAGCATTTCTAGCTACAATCCAATTCATCTAAAAGCCATTGGGCTTTTACTTTGTTGTAGGTACTTTTATTGTGACTAAATATATCAATTGTTAGGTAAATATAATTTGAGTAGGTAGGAAGCATTAGCCTTTGTATTGTGCACATAAATATAGATATAAGAGCGCACGTACATCTGCAGTACTTAGAATGAAGTGAATGCACATGCCCAACTACATCTAGATTTATACTTTGACATTTGGCTGAACATGAGCCAGCAGTGTGCCCAGGTGGCCAAGAAGGCCAACAGTGTCCTGGATTGTACCAGAAATAGAGCAGTCAGCAGGAGCAGGGAAGGGATCATACCTCTGTACTCAGCTCTGGTGAGGCTGCACCTTAAGTTCTGTGTTCAGTTCTGGGCACTTGTCCCACCCCATGCCCTGGTTTGTTTCGCCCAGTGGGAAGACAGCGACTATGGCTCATTTCACTGACACAAATCAGGTGCACAAAAACAATTTATAAAATGTATTCTGTGCAGGCTGTTGTACATATGATCTATAATCACATGTATTCTAAGTAAAGAATGTATTAGCTTATGACTTATCAGTATTGCAGGGGGGTAGGGGGAGGTAATTTAGAATAGGTTAGGGTAAATTGGGTTGGATAAGTTTATACAAATTCTGGGGAAGGTAAGTTAGGGTAGGTAAGGTTATACAAACTGTCCTGTCCACACATCTGTCATAAGCTGGGGTCTGAAGTGTGGTGGGGTTGGATCACATATGCTCGAGCAGTCTCAGGCTGGCTGAGGAGAACTCTGAAAGTTGTCTTCCAGTATCCTGACTTCATACCCTTTTTACATGTGGTTTTGTCATAATAGGCAACAGGGGCTGAACTGTTACAAGGTATGCAAACTAAGATATTAGCAGAGGTATAGAAAAACACATGACTTTACGGAAAAGCAGAGAAAATTCCACTGCCTCCTTAAGACCTTGTTTTCAATTCCTGAAATATGAGGGATTGTTTATAAGTTAATCATCACATAGTTTTATGGTCTCTGTGTTTTTGCCTAAGGTGGCACATTCCCTTTTCCCTGACAACTTCCAGTTGTAGCTCATACTCTTGATATGAGTATTAGGCCTCACGCTGTTAGGCATAGATATGGCAAAGTGAGTTACAGAGGCATAGCTATGGCCTTATCCAGTCTGCATGGCTAGGGACATTTCTCATCAACCAGAGGATGGCTACCAGTCTCATTCTCTGGTCCCATTCTCTGGTCTTGCATGACCTCTCCCCTACTTCAACAGGCTACACTTAGGCCATACTTCACAGCCCTTCACTACAAGACAGACACTAAGGTGCTGGAATGCGTCCAGAGAAGGGCAAAGAAGCTGTGAAAGATCTGGATCACAAGTTTTACACGGATCGGCTGGGTGAAATTGTATTGATTAGTGTGGAGAAGAGGAAGCTCAGAGGAGACCTCATCACTCTAAGACTATCTGAAAGGAGATTGTAATGAGATGCAGATAGGTCTCTTCTCCCAGGTAACTAGTGATGGGACAAGAGCTTTATGCTGTGCCATGGGATGTTTGTGTTGGATATTAGGATAGATTTTTCTTAGCAAGAATGGTGAGGTGTTGGAACAGGCTTCCCTGGGAGGTGGTGGAGTCACTGTCCCTAGAGGTTTTCAAAATGTATATGTAGCACTGAAAGATATGGTTTAGTAGGCATGGTGGTGGTGGGTTGATGATTGAAGTAGATGAACTCAGAGGTAATTTCCAACCTTTATGATTCTGTGATTGTTCTTGTAAGTGGGTACCACATTATCAAGTCTCCAGTTGTCGGGGACCTCCACAGTTGACCAGGACTGCTGATAAATGGTTCAAGGTAGCTTGGCCAGATCCTTCAGTACGCTTGGGTGAATCCCATCCGGTCACATAGACTTGTGACAATCCAGGTGGTGTAGTGGGTCACTGTTTCCTCCTGAACTGTGGGGGTTTTATTCTGCTCCCTATCCCTGTCTTCCAGCTGATGGGGATGAGTACCCTCAGGAAAACTGGTCTGATTATTAGAGACAAAAGTAAAGTAGGCATTGAGAATTTCAGCTTTTTCCTCATTCTCAGTGGTAATGTTCCCTGCTGCAGTGTGAGTTATGTGAGTGCTGACAGCATATTCCTCATCTTGCTAGCCACCAGTACTCTACCTACCTCTCTCCTTGTGATTCAGTTCTTTTGGTAAGTCCATATGCAATTATTGTGTAGCTTTGTTTTGCTGGACTTTTTTATACCAGCTGGTTACACCTACTCCTCATCTTGCCAGGTCATTGATACTGATGGCATCAAATTCATGACATGTTTTTCTTTGTAGATTGGGTCAAAATGTTCTGATATCTTCTAAAAGAAATGTAGTATCATTGTTACAGTGTAGAATACATAAGTATCTAGAGGACTGAGTGTGAAGAAAGGCTGGGTCTGACAGTAATGACACACAATGGCCTTGGCTGCAGAGATCTTGCAAGCTCAGTAGAGGAAGTAGCTTTTATAACCAGTGTGCAACAAAACCATAGATGGCCTCTGAGACGCTGAGAGGTCATACATTAAATGAGTGGCAGAAATGGGGATCTGAATCAGTCTACATCAGTGCTGTTTTATGTAAGACCAGCACTTCTTAATCTTTTCAGTCAAAATACTTCTCTTTTTTTTGTTTTGTTTTGTTTTGTTTTTAATTTATGGTACAAAAAGAAGAGGGTGAAACTGAGATAGAAATAAGGATTCCAGAATAAACAGAACAGGAAGAAAGCACTTTAAAAGACTATGAGGAAAGGATGTTTTATGTCCCTTTCCTTGCCCTTTACTGCCATCAATAATAATAACAATAATAATAATAGTGATTTCATCAGTGTCTTCATGCCAATTTTCCTTGCAGACTCTTAGGTTGTTTTGTCTGCTCTGAGAGTAACGCACTTTCGGTCTGGAACCAGTGATCCCTTTGAACTCACTTCAAGCACAAGAAGACAAATGGTGAAACAAATTTTAATCTTGGCATCTTGGCAGTAGATGACGATGGGTACTGGAAAATGAAGGATGAACTGTGAAAATGAGAATCATGTTTTCTTTTGTCTGCAGCTCCTTGGTCCCAGAATTATTCATATTCTGAGGGTGATTCATCTTCTTCTTCCTTTTGTTTAATTTTCTTCTCAGTGTTTAAGTCCAATGGGAAAAAGAAAGAACACCTGTAAGAATCTCCTTCCTTGATTAATTCTAACTTTTAATCGGATAGAATTACTGAGACAGTTTGCATTCTTTCCATGGGAGTAAAGCCAAACTAATAGGTGGTCAAGGTTTTCAGAATGAAAAAAGCAGGCACTGTGTATGAGATACTGGTCCTCAGTACAAATCATCAGAGCCATCAAGGCATTCCCTGAATAGCACCTAAATATTGTGAGACTTCTTCTCA
This sequence comes from Bambusicola thoracicus, assembly GCA_002909625.1. NCBI lineage: Eukaryota > Metazoa > Chordata > Aves > Galliformes > Phasianidae > Bambusicola > Bambusicola thoracicus. Next base: position 15,922 of record PPHD01003062.1, read on the forward strand.
CAGTGATAAATCCTTCATAATGCTAAAAAAAGTATTAAATAGAACATTGCATCCAAAAATTTTCTTCAGGTGAAAAAGATATAACTGTTTAGGACTGTCTCTGCAATACTGTCCACGTGTTCCTTGAATAGTTCCTTGAACTATTTCTACCATAATTTCTTCAACACATTTACTTAAGGAAATCTGTGATGCAGATCTTTTGAAGCACAACTTAATGCCTTCCATTCAAGAATAGAGAAGAACAAAAATGTCACCTCCACCTACATCATTTTATTGGTATATCTTTCACTCCAAAAGCTGTTTAAAAAGGATGATAATTAGATCATGCCTCCCACGGCTTACCTCTTCTTATTATAAGAACTACACCTCTGCATGGCAGCTTTCCAACAGTTTTTTGGAGGAATCGGTAATCAGATTGTTTTTATATCTGTATAATATATATCTGGACGTATGTATACAAATATAAACTTTTACCTTGTAATCTTAGTATTTTTTCCTGTTTATCTATAAGCGTTCTGTATAAAGTGGTATGGATATATCCTGCAGAAGACTTTTTATTCCATGTAGTAACCTCATCAGCCTAATCCCTATCATTTCTTTTCTTGCAATTTTGCTTATTTATTTATCTTCGAAACATTATGAACTCCAGAATATGTTATTCATTCAAGTTGTCATAAGCAAATACAGAGGCATGTAAAACAAAAGAGGAACACTATCTGTCTCCCTTAAGACCTCTTCATCACCAATACTGTTCAGCACCCTTCTATGACGTAATATCTGGCAGTAATTTCTTCACAAGAAGAGAAATAGAAATGGTACCCATCTTCTTCAAAAGTCATAGAATCACAGAATGTCAGCAAGTGAAAGGAACCTCAAAATATCTTCTAGTCCAATCCCTCTGTTTTTGCAGGAACACCTAAATTAGGTCACACAGGAACGCATCCAGGTGGATTTTGAATGTCTCACGAGGAGACCCCACAACCTCTCTGGGCAGCCCATTCCAGTGTTCTGTCACCCTCACTATAAGAAGTTTTTTCTCATATTTATGTGGAACCTCCTTTGTTCCAGCTTGCATCCACTGCCCCTTGTCCTATCACTGGATGTCACTGAGAAGAGCCTGGCTCCATTCTCATGATACTCACCCTTTACATATTTATAAACATTAATGAGGTCACCTCCCAGTCTCCTCCAAACTAAAGAGACCCAGCTCCCTCATCCTCACCTTGCTGCAACCAAGGCTGCCCACAGCCTTCACCACTTCAAACAGACCATCCTTGTTAGTGAGAATAAGATCCAGCAGCGCTCCTCTCCTAGTTAGCTCATCCACCATTTGCATCAGGAAGTTATCGTCAATGCGCTGGAGGAACCTCCTGGACTGTGGATGGCTGGCTGAGTAGGCCTTTCAGCAAATATCAGGTAGGGAGCTGGCTTGCCCACAGTGCCAAACTGGGACTCGCTTCCAACCCTCCTCATGTTTTTGGTCCCCTACCTCAGCCCAAGAGGGACAGTGCAGGGGCTCCACCACATTCTGGGGGACATCCCCTTGGCACCCTTCCCTCTGGCACACCAGGGAGTTACTCCACCAATCAATCTCCTGCTCGTATGCCATAATGATCCTTAGTCTCTTGACATCCTCCTTGAACTCAGTCACCATGCTGAGCATACCTTACACCTGTGAACAGTCTCCCTACTGCCCTTCTCTACCATCAGCAAGCCCAGGCACTCACTGCAGCCAGAGGCCTGAACAGACTCACCTCTGTAGAAGCTCTCCATCTGGGTTGACTCAGTCTTTTTTTAAAGAGCTCTCTGTCTAGCGGAGACCATAGTAGATTTGTTTTCACCCAGTCAGCCAATGGGTGATTATGTCTCCCAGGCATTTTAACTTGTACAGATCTGGGCAAGCTCTGAAGCAGCTGACCTTGACAATACTTTGCCCTGTATGGTCTGTGGGTAGAAGCTGGCTTCCACCCTCGCTGAGACTGCTTATAACCTGAAAGTCTAATCAAGGTCAAGGGTGGGCAGTGCCAGCTCTGCTCATGCTACCTGAGCAGCCAACCCACAGGTTGCCAGCTGCCCCCCAGCTCAGTGAAGCACTTTAGCTGACTTCAAAAAGTCCCAGAAAGAGTTTTTCGTTGGCCCTTTTTTGCTGTAGATCCCTTCCCCTGTGTAGGCTTACCTGCCCTGAAGCTGATCTCCTCACAAAATTCTGTGGGACACTGTGAGCACTCACCATGTCTTTCAGCCAGGAATCTGCTTTCTGACTGGTTGTACACTGTTTTCACTACTACTTTTCATAGCTGTGCAACGATCAGTGTGAGTTTAAGACAGGTGAAAATTTGTTTGTTGGCAGGGACTGGTTAAATCTAGTTTATTTTATGCCATTCTTAAGAACTGAGCTCAAATTTTAAGGTGAACTGATTTTCTGCTGACTATGTGCAAATAAATGAGTGTAAAACAAAATGCTGAATACCTTTGGTGTTGAGCAGTGGGTTAAGTATAACCATGGAAGAGGCAAAGGAATCCTACTATAGATATTTTAAATTTACACATCTATATCAGAGCCAGACATCCTTCCATGTCTTCTTTCCACATCACCACAAATAACCACTTCCAAAGTAATATTAATCTCAGCCTAAATTGGGTACCTGTAAACTAGATTACCCTCTGGAATCTTCTGTGTCTTTTTGACAAAAGGTGAGCTCAGGGTTATCTGTTCAGGCTTAAGCAGCCAATCTTTTGATGTCAGCATGAAGGAAGATGACCTCAGCTCACATTGCCTGAAGGTAGATGTATCTATTGTTAAATTCCTTCTGTTTCCTGTCTATGTTACGAAGTGAAGCTCACTGCAATAAAAGACAAGCCTCAAGGTTTTGCCCTAAGTTCTTGCAGGAAGTGTGCTTTGGGGTTTTATAAAAGCAATGATAATTAACTTATTGCATGTAACCAGTACATCGGCTGAGCTGTAGAATTTCTGCAGATTGAAATGTTTTACACACCCAGTGTTTTATACAGCCCATCATAATGAGGTTTAATTAATTTAATGATTAACACATAATATCAGATGTAGTATATTTTAAAACTTATAAGCTATTTCCTACAATGTTGTAGAACATTAAATGGCATGGCAAATCCAAGAGAGCTCTCATTAGGAAGAGGCAGAGATAGAGCATCTGGGAGTAAACCAAGTTACAGTGGTTCTCTCAGACATTTTTGGGGGTACTGCTTAAGGGATTTTTACTTCAGTAAACTTGAGAGTGACATACAGAATAGAAATTATGGAAGATTAACAGAAAACTTGTGTAAATTTACATGTTTTTAGTCTAATGTTTCTCTTCTTTCTTCACAAATCTAGATAGTTCTATTATGAAGATATCCAACACTCTAAGCTTAATTGTCCCAACTCTGCCCTTCATCATGCTCATCAAGATTGCTCTGTTGTTTTCATCACTGTGTCATGATGATGTTTCAGTGTGCAAAATTCCTCATTAGTAGAGGTATGGGAGAGAAATACAGATATATATGAAATACAGATTCACTTGTGTGATGTTTTAGCTAAATTAGAACATTTTCACTACTGTGCCAATCTGAATTGAATGCTTGTGTTTCTAGATTTTGTTTGCTCTGATGGGGTTAAAATTTACTTAAAGCAAAAACATCAACCTTGAAATACAGAACTACTGGTATTCTGCAACTCAACACTCGGTAGGAGTACACCAGTACTCAATACTGCTCAGAAACGCACTATTCAGTGCATGTCACCGTGGCTTTTCAGTGCGAAGTTTAGAACTGGCATACTGATCTTCTTAGTCACCTGCATATTAGGATGTTTTGAGCATACAACAAGAATCTGAATAAAGTCATCAGCTTTTCTTAAAATTTTGCATTTACACATTACTACCTGAAAAACTGAATTGATAAATGAGAATGCTAACCAACTTATTTCTTCAAAAATATATTTTATGCATAAGATATTCAAATCCAATGAGAATATAAACTTTCTCTGTATCTTATGTCCTTAAAAATAGATGTAATTCTACACTGTATGCTTTTATTTCATATTTCAGAAGTGATCTATTTTCCTTACATGCAGTATATTTTGACAGTGTGGTTTGACTGTTATATTTCAACAGTCAGGCATTTTACACATGCTGTAAAAAGCCCATCCTGGTGCTTCTCTTTTTGGCTTTCCAAAACAGCCTTGGAAATTGGTGCCCAGACTTCTACTGTCTGTACACTCTAAACCTTTTGTGTGGCATTTTTAGGTAAGTCGTGGAATCATAGACTCTTTTGAGTTGGAAGGCACCCTTGAAGGCTGTCTAGCCTAGCTCGCCTGCAGTGAACACCTACAGCTACATCAGGCTGCTCAGCGACCCATCCATCCTGACCTTGAGTGCCTCCATGAATGCGGCATCCACCACCTCTCTGGGCAACCTGTTCCAGTGCCTCACCATCCTTACTGTAAAAAACTTCTTCCTTATATCCAATCTAAATCTCCCCTGTTTTAGTTGAAAACCATTTTCCCTTGGCCTATCACAACAGATCCTGCTGAAGAATCTGTCCTGTTCTTTCTATAGCCCCCCTCCCTTTAGATATTGAAAGACCATTATCTGGTCTCCCTGGAAGTCTAATTTTAAGTCCTCTGATCTTTGATGGATGTACAAATTCATTTAATCAGTCAGTTGTCCTGCAATATAGACATTGGAGGCACATGCTCTCTACCAGCCTTTGCTTGGGTAAACACCAGATGGATTAAACAGCTGTATAAATCTTTAATCTCTGCGACAGCCTTTCTTTCATTTATTCTCTGATTTATGTGGTTAGTTCCATTTGTGTGTTCTTTCAATTTGTGAGTTAACCAATCTCTGTCAGTCAGTCTTTGCTTGTCTTTAGCTTAGGGAATTTTACATTATTTTTTCAACACAAAAACTGTATATTTAGCTTGTGTTTGAAGTAACATTGATGTCTTTCATATCTTTTTTTCGTTATCGGTATACTTTAAATCACACATCACCACGATATTTTGTAGCTTCATTCTCCCTCTCTGAATGGTAAATTGTTGTGAGAAAATCCTCTCCTCCAAAACTGTATTAAATTTGTAACCATTGGAACTTGGAACATTTTGGAACTTGCTTTTTCTCTATCTTAAAAAAAATAATAATCAAAAAATGAGAATAAAACTGTGGTTATGATTAAAGGAGCCAACTGTAGGACAGTATGAATGTTACTAAACCCTGAGGGGATTCCCCCATGACCAGATGATACTGGAAGTTGTTTGCAAGCTCCGAAATACTATGCCCAATTAAATATAATTTAAAATAATAGTTTAAATAATAATTTAATGAAGACATAATACATGAAGTGGATATAGAGACTGCAACATGAGAAATGTCATGCAAAGGAAGAGAACTATAATACTTCTGAGTGGAAGCTTTATAGGAAGAGGATGTGAGCTCCTCCCATAGTACAGCTTAGAGAAAGTGTAGAAAAAAATGTCTTGTGAAGAATTACTTCTAAGAAAAAAAAAAAAAGGAAAAAAAAAAAAATCATTTTCATCCAGTTGGTCCTCTCTTCTCCAGAAAAGAATTCATAGATTTGTCCCTGATCTCAGTAAAACTGAAACACTTTGCTATCTAAGAAAAAGGGAACTAAGCAGCAAGTGAAAATTATTATGCTGAGCTAGGAAAGACTATTGAGGCACTATTATTCTCAAGGATTCACCAGCACCACTTTCTAGGCTGATTTTGCCACTCTGCACAGAAATGATGTTTGCAAGTTCCAAAAAATATTGCAGTTCACACCATCATAGGCACAACTTAAAATGTCCTGAAGCTTTGCAATCATAAAATGAATGTGCATACAGAGAAGAATGGGAATAACAGGCAATAGAAAAGTGAAGGCTTTCATATCTTACACGTGGAACACGCATCTGGCATATATGAAAAAATTCTAATAGTCTAGCATGTCTCAAGCGATGATGAGTTACCACAGAGATTCTAGAAGATCTCTAATGCCCCTGAAAGGCTGTGGTGCTACTGAGTTCCAAGAGATGCTTGAAGCCATTTCATTTTCAGATATATTCTTCTTAACATTAGCTCTTTCTTTTCATGCGTGCCTGTCTCTGAGTGTGTTTAAAATGTGTGGAAGGGAATAAGACTTGAGAATAACCTTCCTTATCTAGTCCTTTTCTGTGTGCGAATAATACACTGACTAAATTAAATAAAGAGAGTGCAGGTGTAAGGACATGTGAGGTTTCTTACTTCTCTTTGGTATTTCAAGGATATGATTTATTACATCTCCATCATTTCAGGCAGTTGACTGAGTTCATGCTCTCTTTCTAATAGCTTTTCAGCAGGGACTACTTCTTTTGTCCTGCTTCCTATCCAGGCATGTTGGGATTTTTTTCAAGGTAAGAGGAATCTGAGTGACCACAAGGGAAAGAGACAAAACTACTCTTCCTTATATAGGAGCACAAAATGCAGAGTGCTTTATATACCTGTACAGAAATACAGTCTTGCAGTAAATAATGTTTTGACATGTTTGATAAATTTCAAACATGTCCTGAATTCTTTCTAGGTGTATTAAGTATGTGTATTATTGTGTACTTAATGTGTATTAAGTATGAAATGTGTATTATGCATTTTAATATGAAGAGAGAGTTTTGAACTTTGACTATATAACAGCAAGAAAATACTTGTTCCTCATTGCAAGGTGTGCATAAGGGTTAGGTAAGGAGTTTCGCTTGTTTCAGTTCTGTGGGACTATGAATTGTCTGTACCTGTATGGATAGGTCTCTTTGAACTTCCAACTTGGTATCAGTACTGATCATGCTTGTACTGTAGCAATAGTTATGTGTCCCTTGCTTATTCTCCCCTCCACCTGTATGCAAAGAAGTCTATCCTGTCTTACTCACACATGGCCAGAACAGATTGGACCTTGCCTCATTTCAGCAGCGTTTTTCAATCTGTTATAGCTACGAGATGAAATCCAATTTTTTTTATGGCCACAAATTCCAAGAAAAGAGGAATGGTTTGTTCTTTATGGAAATAATTGTTAGCATCTGAGATAACCAAACACTATCTTTTTCAATGAAGTTAGCTTAAAAGTTCCTGAAGAAGTTATTTTAAAAGAGCGATACCTTTTTAAGTGACTTACAAAACTGAATATACGGTTGATGGTAGAGCTTATGTGTCTGGTTCCCTATTGCTGTGGAACTGAGAAGAACCTGCAATTTTTCCCTTTACTTGATCTTTATGACAGAACAAGAGGAAATGTTTTCAAGCTTAAAGTGGAGAGATTTAGCTTAGATAGAAGGAAAAAGTATTTTACAGTGGGGGCAATGAGGCACTGGAACAGGTTACCTAGAAATGTGGAGGATGCCCCATCCCTGGAGACTTTCAAAGCAAGTCTGGATGAGTCTCTGGGCAACCTGATTTAGCCGTGAATGTCCCTGTTCATTGCAGGGGAGTTGGACTAGATGATATTTTAAGGTCTTCTCCAACTCTAAGGATTTTATGATTGTATAATTCTACGACTTGACAGATTTGAGACAACCAGTGCCATATGGGAACATACTTTCCACATAAAATGCCCAGAATTTCCTTCGTGATTTACCTGTGAAGTTTAAATATAATATATTGTTCATGTAGAAAAAAAGGGCAATATAATATTCCATGTGATTTGTAAAATTCTTATTAAACAAGATGAAGGGTTGTACTCCTTCTCCATACATTTGGCTGACTTGAAATTAACTAGTATTTTCCCTGTATATTTTCTATTCTAAAATTCAACAGCTTTTGACATGATTATGAAGCAATGAACATTTAATATATTTTCACTAAGCCCATCTTGTTTCTTTTGGGCAGTATAACTTATATAAAAAATTATTTAATTCAAGATTTTCATAGCCTAGAAGACTGAAGATTTCACTCTAGGAAAACCAAGCCCTAAAATGCTGATGTTATGTTCAAACAGTCTGGACATTTCAATCTGATTTGTTTGGGTTACATTTTGTAGGAGTCCATTATGTTCGTTACTTTCTACAAGCCAATGGCAGGTCTCCAACTACTGCAGCCTGTATATTTTTAATATATATGTATATACATATGCTTATGAATGTGTATACACATGTGTGTAGTGTATGCAACTATATCTTATGTGAAAAGTTTTGTGACTGTGACTTGCTTATTGTTATCAGTCTGAAAGTTTCAACCCAATATTTTGTTATGTTTTGCTGAATGCATCTATTTGTGCAATATGTTGATTATAGAGGTCTCAGAGCAAGCCTTTGTGACACAGACATTTCAGTATACTGTGGATGGAAGAACTGTTTCCATACCCATTGAGCAGTAGAATAAAAAGACTTTTGTCAACAGATTGAATAAGGTATTGCTACTGCAAAGTAATATATTTGAGATATACTTCATATTTTAGTTTCAAAGAAGTAATTTAGAAGACAGATCTTCTTGTATCTTCTTGCACATGTTATTTGGGAATACTCTGAGTCCTGTTTGTGAATCAGAGTGCACTGCAGTTCAGTAATGGGACAGGAAGAAAAAAAGGAAAAGAAAGTTACGTTTCAGTGTTACTTCCATCATTACTCCAACATCTTGGAGTTTTTGCTGTAACAGAGAAAACATCATAACAAAGCACTGCAGGAGTCTAGTGCAGCCCAGACACAGCCCATTTGTTACCTGATTGTCTACGAGTGCCTATTAACAAAAAGGTGCATGTTTATATCTTCTAACAAACTCATGCTTTCAGTGAACAGAACTGGTGAAGATCTACCATCTTTAAGTTGCTGTTTCAAAGGGTCTCATGGTCAACTGATCTAGGTCAGTTTATGTCCACTTCACTCCACCAAAGGACATAACCTGCTAACTTTCTAGTTGCATATAGAAAGAGTTTCATGTCCACCTAAGAAAAAATATCTGCCTTGTACAACTATTAACTGTACACGGTGCAGCACACAGCTCACCAACCTGATTTCTATTTGTGATACAGCCAGATGGAAGACCCACAGATCACAGAGACAAAAAAAAGACATTTAAAGATCAGCTTGACTAGACTGTATATAATCTTATCCACACACCTTTTACCATAGCCACCATCTTTCTATTGAGTCTGCATTTACAACAGTTCATGGCAGAGCTGTTCAATGTCACAATGAGTCAATCTTAACTTCCACTCTGCCTGTGGAGATCTTTCAGTGATGATAATGAAACTGGTAAAACTGAGAAAATTTTCTGCAGAGAAAAACATCTGAAACATCTTCTAAAGGATTAGTATTCCTAGCTGTGGTGGTCAGATGCCTCTTCAAATATATCTCAGTCTAAATAACAGCTCCTCAAAGCTTCTGAGTCACTGCAGATAAATCCCTCTGATAAACAGGATTTCATGAAAAGATGGTAAAAATGCTCTTTTGGTTTGAAAGGCAATTTGTGGTCTTCTGATGCGTATTCTGCAAGTAGATAATTTTTAGAAAAAGTAATATTCTTTCAATATAGCAATATTCCTGAAAATGAGCAAGGGGGAATTAAAATGAAACAAAACAAAACAAGTTTCCAGGCATGCCTTTCTGCAAATTAGGAACAGAGAGTGTTTCTCATTGCCCCTGCTTTGTCTTGCCCTTTTGAATCTGTAAGAACCAAAACAGAAACCAGGGCTGATCATGGTATCATGGACAGACCATTCACATAGAAGGAAGCAAGATGAAAGTTGAAGACAAAACAAGCAGGAAGGCCTAACTAATGAAATCCTGGGGAAGCAATGTGAAAAGTCAAAGAGATTAAATAGAAATAAACTGCAGGTTTATGTGTTTATGTTTAGCTGTGCTCACTCCAGCTAAGTAAATAGTAGCAGTATGTACGACAGGTGATAACAGTCTGGATGAAACAAAGACTGACATTATTTTCACACTTCGTTTTTTCAAAATTCACTTCTCAGCCAAAGCAGATAACACTCCAGCTGAGAAAACTGATTTGCTGAGAGTCTTTCTCGTATGGAGGGGGGATTTTACATAGAGGAATTCTTGGCCTCTTATTTCCCCTTAAGACACATTAAATCTGGGCTCTAGGCTCAAGTGGGTGATGGAATGACTAAAAAAGTAGGTGAAAAAGAGGAGAAAGGATTAGAGGAAAAAAAAAAAAAGGATAAATTCATCCAGAAGGATTCTAGTATTTTTCTAGTATTTCTTGTGTTTCTAACTGTGCAGCTTTTCTGCCTTGTCATCAGCATATATACACAAAATAAGCTTTCTATGCAAGTGTAAAATCAATACAGACCTGGGCTTTAACAGATGAGGTCCCTTCCATGCTTGGCTATTTGCAGAGGTGAAAGACTTGTTAGGCTGTAAGGCCTTCAGGCCACAGACTGGTCCCTCTGAGCTGCACTAGTCCTTTACTCTAATTACTGCAGTAAAAAACAAACAAACAAACAAAATAAAAGCAA
>PPHD01003063.1:0-32986 GCA_002909625.1 Bambusicola thoracicus
TTTTTTTTTTTTTTTCTTTTTTTAATTTAAATAAAGTACCTTTGATTCTAAGCATGAGATCATAAATAAAATTCCTGCAGGGTCAGAGCCATTGTCTGTCTACCTCTGTATTCTGTCCCCAAGGATCTCAAGAGGAGCTGCTATTAAAAGACAGCACACAAACTTGATCACTTCCTGTGGTCTGTTCCTTTCATACATCCCCAGCATCCACAGTTGTGCTAGAAATGTCAGAGGGTATGTCCCTGCCCTGTTTTTTTTATTATTGGCTTATGGACAAGTAGTCCAGGAATTTGTTTAATCTCTTTTGAACCTGCTGGTACACTGTGACCTCCTGTGGTGATAAGTTCAAGAAGTTCATGGTCTGGTACGTAAAGATGTACTTCCTTTTCATCTGTTTTAAATCATTTCTGTAGTATCACCGAATGCCCTTTTGTTCCATTATTGCAGGGCTCAGTGAACAACAGGCCCACCTTTATCTTATCTACTGCTTTCATAATGTAAGACTTTTCAGAGGTTATTCAGCATAAAAGGTAATTTTAGCACTCAAGGAATTTTTTAAGTGGGGAGCATGTTTTGTTCTTTGAATGTCGCCAGGCTTTTTGAAGTCCGAGTTAGAGGGTTTGACTTCTGGAATTCAAAACATGTGGAGTGGCAAAAACCTTTTATGTATTTGCATCAGTTAGTCTCCCTACACAAAGTTTTTACATACGGTCTGTAGTTTTTATAAATACCCTTCTGACACCTTAATACATACACTGTATTAAATCATGAACATAGTAATTGCAGAAAATTTGTAAGATTAGTAGGTCCTGTCAATTATGTTATGAAACTTAGTTATTTGTTTAGAAAAACCAGGGTATATTCCTTTGTACTATTATAAACATAGACAGCCTTTGAAATCAGTAGCCAAAATCCAAATGTTATTCTTTCCAAGAGAAAATTCTTTAATTACCTGTTGATACTCCGTTTACACAATTAATGCCTGAAGGCAATCTGACAATGTGTTGGCCCACTTAGTGTGAATATTTGTAGTCTAACCGTTTAATTATGGGATCGGAGTTTCTTGAATATACTGTGAAAAGGTAGTGCAATTTCCCTAAAAGTTTTCCTGTCATTACATGTTTGTAAGAGGCTGTCCTGAACTAGAGATATTTCATTAACTATTGCCCTATTAATGCTGTGTGTCCAGAGCAGCGCTTTTCCATAGTTCATAGTGAAACAGTGCACTTAGATTTACGTGCATATGTCAGCATTGAGATATCATACTCCTCAAGGGGAAATTGTTCTGAATAACATTGAGTAATTCTTCCATATGCCAAACAAGTTATGATTAACCTGTTAACACAATGTTATGAATGCTTTCTGGCTGTGGAAATAGCGAGTCATACTTGGAACAAAACTTTTATAAAATGAATGGTTAGAATATTTCTGATACAGTAGTTCTCAGTGAAAAAATCAACAACTCCCGTCTTACCATATTTGCAAGGAAGCACAGCTTAGAGTGGAAAATATGTTAAACTTTCAACTCCAAATACCCATTTGGGCTAAGGCAACATCACTCAGAAAAGCAAATGTCAACACCAGTGGGTTGTTCCATGGGCTTCAGACCCTCTACAGTATATGGCACTGGAGTCCAAACCAGGAGTCTATCCAACAGTTATATCTATGAGTCACTAAGTATTATCTACTTCATGCCAGTTTTCCTAGGTCACAGTCATTGGTATGGTTCAGAGCCTGAAGTGGCTGGCATATATCTGAAGATGCTGTGACAAAATACCCATAGTTAAAAACATTCTGATTGGGTTTGATTTTTTAAAAAAAGAACCACTGTGCAATGAAAATAATTCAATTTTGCTATGTGTAGAAATGCATAGCTGTAATTTTATGCAGCGTTCTATATCAAGACTGAATTTCTGTGAGTGATCATGATCACTGGTGATATCCCACACTGCACTGTCATCGGGCCTATCAGTATACATTCACTCAAGTCACATCACTGCAGCAATCTGTATTAGAGGTTTCGCTGTGCATCTGAAAATAACTGCATAAAATCTGCAGAAAAATTGTCCATTGCAAGCCCATGTAGACAGCCAAATTATGGCAGCTCATCGTCCTTTAGATTGCCATGGAAAAGCACATCCACTTACATAATTGATGAAAATCTGGCACTTCTGAGAGAAGAGATGCCCAGTGCAGCAAACACACTCAAGGCTGAGTGAGCTCTGACAGCCAAGAATCATGGGCAGAAGTCCTGGATACCTCTCAATCAAAGCTAGAAAACCACAGGCTTCCCTGCAAGACATTAACCAAAAGTGAATGCTGTGTGCCCTGATGTGTAACATCAGTGCCCAAACACTCATCTCCAGGGTATGGAAAATGATAAGCTTGTCAGAAATGCCTGAGAATCAAATTTCTAAAGCAATTCAAGTTCAGATCAGGACAAAAAGGCATGTTTTGACTAGTTAGTGGCAGTGATGACTCACATCAAATATTGCTTCCAGCACAATTTCAAAGCAGCTGCAGGCTTTGTGGTTATGGCATGCTTTGGTGGAACAGTTTGCTTTTAATAGTGTCAAAAATAGTACACTGTAAATTAATACTGCATTTACTGATGAGTGCTCATGCCAAGTGTAGACATGCAGTGACACCTATTAGCAGTGACAGCTTTTGATTGGCCCTGGAATGGTCAGACTGTTGGACTTGATGATCTCTGAAGGTCCCTTCCAACTGAACTATTCCGTTCTGTTCACTCTTTCAGTGGGATAGTCAAATTCTTCAGAACTTGGCATCACTTTGTGTTAATATTTATAGAATATTTATATATTCTGTCAATTCTTAAAAAAAGATCATGAAAAAGGTCAAAGGCTGCTGTACATTCTGTGGCTCAGTCCTGAAATCTCTTTCTACCTGAAGAACCACCCTACACGGAAGTCTTTGAGTATCATCTTCTATAATATCAAGCTTATACGTAGTGACTTTTGAAATACATTGAGTGTTCCCAAGCTTTACATATTACTTATGTGTGTTCTAAAGATGAAAGGTAAAGACATTATATTTCATGGTACCTGGGGAGAATACTTCTGTGCCATGGTGAAATCAAAAAGGAACTTCTGTGATTAACAGAGCTCTCAACTTCTTGAATCATTAAACCATTGCTGGAAATAGAGAACAGGAATGTTGCCAAGAATCAAGAACTGTGGATATGAGCATTTTAGATGAGAGATTCTTTATTAGCAATCCAAAGATGACTGATACCTTTTGTATCTTCTCAGACCCAAGTTCCAAAACTGCATGTTGGCTGTCTTCTGATGCACGTTAAGCATCTGGTGTTTATCTATATGCCAATATAAGAATTGGCAGATCAATTTGTTTTCAGTTGTTCTTTAACATGATTCTCATCCAGTTCAGCCTATTTGATGCTGAGTAACTGAACATTTGAAGTGAAAGAGCAACCGAGGTCATCTGCCTGGACTGCTGCAAGGCCTTTGATATGGTCATGCATCACATTTTTATTCAAATTGGAGAGAGATGGATTTGAAGGGTGGACTGTACAGTGGATAAATAATTGGTTGGAAGGTAACAGCTAGAGGGTTGTGGTCAGCAGCTCTGTGTCCAGTATCCTCGACTGCATCCAAAGGGAGGTGGTTGTCCCCCTCTGCTCTGCCCTTGTGAGGCTCCACCTGGAGTGCTTCATCCAGGCCACAACAACGATGTAGAACTGTTGCAGAGGATCCAGGGTGCTGGAGCACCTCTCTTAGGGAGAAAGGCTGGGGGAGCTAGGCTTGTTCAGCCTGGAGAAGAGAAGGATTTGGGGAGATGTCATTGCTACCTTTCTGCACCTAACGGGAGCTTATAAACAAGAGGGAGACCAACTTTTTACACAGGCAGATAATGAGAGGACAAGGGGGAATGGTTTCAAACTAAAAGAGAGGAGTTTAGATTAGATGTTTTGAGGAAGTTCTTTACTCAGAGGGTGGTGAGGCGCTGGCACAGCTGCCCAGAGAAGCTGTGGGTGCTCCATCTCTGAAGGCACTCAAGGCCAGGTTGGATGGGGCTCTGGGCAGCCCTGACCATGGCATGAGCAGTGGAGCTAAGTGATCTTTAAGATCCCTTCCAACTCAAGCTATTCTATGACTTTATGATTCTGTGATTCTGTAGTTTTATGATTCTGTGAATGCATGGTGTTAAGGGGGAGTTGAAACTTCTGTAAAGTCTCTCTGTTTGTAGTAGTGGAAGGTAAAAACTCTGGTTTTATTTTAACCAAAGAAAGAAGTGCAGTAACTTACAGAAATGATACCTGTTCTTAACAGTATTACAAAAGTGGAGCTGATGTTCTTAAGTACAGCTGCATATCATGAAAAATATTGCAATGTATAACATTTTTTCTGTTCTTTGTAGTCTGTTTTATGTTAAATTGCAACAGCATCATATTTTACCTCATATCCACTGATGAGTTTTAGTACCTGGCATATACCTCATGAGTCAGATGGCTTGTGTAGTCTGGCTGTGTAGTCTGGCTATATAGTCAAGCCATATTCAAATATATAAAATATTCAGGTCCTGTTGTTTTGGAAACCAATCCAATTAGAGAAAGATAACTTTTTATTTTCTAATAACAAAATTTTCACAAATATGCAAATGACTTCTGCCCCTAGGCCTAAACTTGGGAACAACGAAACCTTGTTTGCAAAGTCCGTGGGATGTGGAGGCATTTGGAATATTTCCGCCAGAACTAGGGCTCAGGGTTCTTCTTAAACCATTTTTTTTTAACAGGAGATGTGTCTGAGACAGCTGTTGTTATATGCCTTGCTGGTATTTAGCCTCTGGTCACTTTAGGTCTATACAACAAGGCTTTTCACTTTCATTCCTACCACCTAACTCATTCAACTTCCTCCCCAGTGCTGATATCTTTTATCATGACATAGAAGAAAATGAGATTGCTTTAACATGATTTATTTTCAACAAAATCACATTTGCTTTTACATATGTTTTTTTTTTAACTCTTAACAAGAGTAGACACTCTTAACTGTGTCTACTCTTGCTTATGAGTTTTTTATTATTATTTAGTCTGTTATTGCTTCAGCAATTGAATCTAAACCAACCAGTTCTTAGCTCTGTTTTTTTCCTATCCTTTCAAAGGCATTTCCCTCTTCCAGCCTGACAAAATATTCTACATCTTTCCCAAGTTTTGAGATGACAAAGTTAGTTTTTCAGTATCACAGCTGATTTTTATCAGGCCAGGGTAATTTGAAAACACAATACTTATATAATCCTCCTCTTACTTAAAAGTTTTTAAAACCTCTTCCTTACCGTTAGTTTTATTAACATCTGATCACAGTTAAAACTTTCAGAGAGGACTGAAGAGATATCAAGTGCTTCTGTTCTTCTGTTTCCTTATACTATCAGCTGATAGATTGAAAGAATACAGTAACAAAGGTTTTTTATTTTGTTTTGTTTTGCTTTGTTTTGCTTTATTTTCCTTTCCCTCCTGGTTCTGTTTTGTTTTGTGCCCTGAACGTTTTGGCTCTGTCCCTGTTTGTGTCTACTTCTATGTGATTGCTGAAGAGCTTGGGTTTCTGTTGGATTGGTCTTTTTCTGTACCTCCTAAATGTGGTGATAATATGTTTTTGTACTTTCAGGGTATGCCAGGTAAAATTTACATGTCTGGATACAGTGTAGGTTGGGCAGGAAAGCAGCGAGGTACAAACATGGGCTGCAGAAGATGCCAGTGAAAAAACAAAACAAAGCAATAAGACCATGAGAAGAATACAACTGTAGTACAAAGCAATGAGTCTTGAGCATAAGGGATGACTGGGCAGCATCAAAAGGTGATCAGGAAGGAGCTGGATTAATCCTAATGGAGGAATTAGTGGAAGATGAGAGGAGAATAGAAGTAGAATTCCTTCTCCATCCACTTCCTTCTCCATGATGGAGAAGATGCCTCCACATTCTTGCAGGTACACATATATTAGGGTTCGGTTTTGGTTATGGAGTCATCACATGCAGGTGTGAAGGAAACAAACTGACAATGAGAGAAGAAAGCAGCAATATTATAGCTAATAGCTACTTGGGAACTGTCTGAGTTGAACACTGCAGTTGTAGATGGTAGATGATGAATAGGCTGGTAAGTCAGCTAAAATGAATGGAAAGGCTTACTTAGGGACATAAGACACAGGCTGGTACATTTCCAGAAATGCCTACTGAAGTATGCAAAATCTTTCTCTCAAATCCAGTTATGCTTTCTCAAATATGTGATGGAGTTTGGAACATACGTGTACCATCAAATACATAATCTTTCGCATCTGTAATGTAGGAGTACCTTTTGTTGGTATAGTCTGAGATATGCATATGAAGAATTAGTTCCACAAAATTAGTGTGGATACTAGTATCCTTTTCCAAGAAGCTATCAGTTAATTTTGATTATGGGCTGTGATTGTCTGAAGTTACTTTCCATGTCCAAATATATGTAGTGTTTTAATGCCATTTGACTTACATTGTGTAGATACACAAAATGCTTGTCTAAATTGGGGACTTTGGTATACTCTTATATAACTTTATATAATCTATCCAATACTGTGTATTAAATTTTGGTGTTTTAGTGCATCAAGATGAACGAAATATTTCTGCCTTACAATTCCTTAGACCCTGTGGAATGATTTGGCAAAGTAATTGTTTTGAAATGCAGCTTTTAATCAGAAACCACTAAGCACGGGAGAACTACACTCTTAACTGTAAACAGGATGGTTAATACAATAAAACCTTGAAAAAATAAACTTAAAGTAAATTTTGAAACATTAGAATGCTGTGAATTTCTTTAATCATGAAGTTGAATCTTGAAACTGCACTTTTAAAATCAAATATAACATAGTTTCCCCAACGTTTTCTTAAATTAGTTCTCCAAAATCAACTTTCCTTAGTGGTTAACAGAAACTTTCTTGAATTAAAAAAAAAACACACACAAAAACAAACAAACAAAAAAAAAAAACCAAAAAACTAAACAATGTATAACTTTATTGTGAAGAGAGTTTAAAATTAAATGTTGCTTTTTGAATGTTATTCCAGAGTGAATTTGACATGCTTCTTTTTTTGTCTTGCTGTCTTGCACAGGTATCATTTTTCTTGTTCATTATTTTTGTGGTGTATACCATGCTGCCCTTCAACATGAGGGACGCTATAGTTGCCAGCGTCTTGACCTCTGCATCTCATACGATTGTGCTGAGCGTCTGTCTATCAGGTACAGCTGTTATAAAGGAGCACTTGGTTTGGCAGGTAGGTGCTTTGTGAAATTAATGATTAATTGCATACTTAATATCCTAGTAAATGAGACCATGAGTTTCCCAAATGGTGTTTCTCCATTTCTGAATTGCCACAGACTCAATTCATAGCTAACCACTTTCTAATCCTGAAGCTGTTAGTGATGTTATGTCTTGCTGAAACACACCCTTAAGCGGTAGAATATACAGCCACACACACAGCATTTACGACTCTTAAAATTATCATTAATAATAAAAAATTCTGTGATACAGCTGTACTCTGGTAGGTGCATTGCCATACATCTACATAAAACACATGCCTTCTCTCCTCACGCCATCAAAGCCTCACTTAAAAGCTTAAAAAAAGAAGTCCTTCCAGGTAGAAGTGTTGTTTTTGACTCAAAAAACCAAACCAAAACAAATAATAATAATAATAAATCCATTGCTCCTTAGAGTAGCCTCAACTGGATTTCTTGGAAAGAGATTGCCCTCTTAAAGTCCAACATAGGGCTTGTCCTCCTGTATTTCTCAGCCTTTTATTGGAATTTTACAGCCTTCTCCTGGCCAGGCTCACTGATTGAAGAGGGCAGACTGGCTGCAGACATCGTGACATTTAGAGAACGCACCTGTATTTGCAGTTGGGTTTTGGCTTGTAACTCAACTCCGATCATTTTGCTAGAGAACATGTCACAGAGGAATGATTAAAACAAATAATCCAAATACTGGGAGTTGTTTTTCCTCTCTGTTCTGGAGAATATCTTTCAAATGGTGAAATATTGTTTTTTATCGTGGTACTGTGATGAACCTGGGTGTCCTTGTTAGAGATCTGTAAAAAAAGAGTAAATTGTAAAAAAGTAAATTTCATTTTGAAAAGCATGTACATGCTTTTTTTTTATTTTTGTATTCATCTTAGGGAAGCAAAATTCTTTTAACTTTTGCATCAAAATTGCAACAAAGCTTAAAAGTAAATACTTTTTTATAAGTCTATCAGAAGAACAAGGAAGGAAGGCATTGTCTTATTTCTTCCAAGCAATATGAAGTATGAAACAAGTAGTTTCGACTTACCGTTTATGTCATCTTTGTTTGAAAAACGTGGCTCAAAACTTAACCAAAATTACACTGATTTTATAAAAGTAAAGTGCCTTGTAATTAGCAGTTCAGGAAAGTACGATTTATTTCCAGACATGGCTGCAGACTTGTGTTATCTGGAGTACTGCAGTTGAAGTCCGATAAACAGTAGATGTTCTCTGTAGAAATATTCAAATGGTGAGATATGTGGCTTTGTATTTCTCCTCTTAATTTAGGTTAGCTGTGAGTTGTTGCTGAGCTTGCTGAATTGTGCTGTATACTAAGCAAGAACCACGGTCATCTGCAGTCAAAATATAATTTAATAATTCATTGATATGGTTATTGTTGATTGTGTTTGAATAAGCTGAGGAGATTTTTATTCTCGGTTTTGTGTTGACTTATGGGTTTTATTTAGGGTATCAAAATATATTCATGTGCGTGCTACTCTTTCCCTAAAAACATTTTAGTTTAGAGATGCTGTTTGTGGAATTCATTTATTTTTTCTGACCGTTAAAATTAGGTGCAGCTAAAACCAGGCTTTCAGAAGATGTTACGTTTTAGAGACAGAATATCTCTAGAATCAAAAGAAATAAATTATGGACTCTGTTGCATCTTTGAGCCCTTCTATAGCTTCCAGTTTCTTTCAGAAAGAGTGGGATATGTGAGCAGTTTGTAGATTTGTTAAGGGTATTTAATTTCAAGGATATTATTAATTTTCTATTCCCTCTTTGCAAAATGCATTAGATGTTCTCTGTGCTTTGGCAGTTGATGAAAGTGCTGAGTGCACTGAGCTGTCATGGATGTTGGACTCGGTCATGGAAGGGACTGAACGCCATTATCACAGCTCATTGTGCCCTCTGTACGCATTTAGATGACTGTTTATACTGTGTGTAAGCAGAAAAAATGCATTGTGTTTTTTCATTTGAAATGAATAAACACAAAAGAAATGTTTGGATTACCGATACTGATTATAGTAAAAAGAGAAGTAATGTTGGCCAATGATAGGCCTCAAGTTGATATAGGATTAATGTATACAATTACTGAAAAAATTGAAGTGGGGTATAGTTATTTAAAAGGCTTGTAATGTTGAATCTTCTTTTTTTTTTTCTGACAAAAAAGGATGTTGTTGAGGCCTGAAATGAAGTTGTTTCACAGAGCTCAGTCACTAAAGCCCCAGGATGAGGAACTGGCAGTACGCTGACATTTGAAAGCTTAGAAAAGCACACTCAGGGCTGAGCTCAGTAAATCCATGGCTAGGGAGCTGCACTGAGCTTTGACAGAAATATATTATTTTGATTCCAGGGCTACTGGTCCATCTCAGCAAAATAGGAAAAAAATATACATGCAGTGAATGTGGCATTTTTTCTTCTGGCAGGGATTTTTTTTTTTTTTTTTTTTTTTCTGTAGAGAGGGAGCTGGTATGTGCTTAAAAAGCAGAAAACTAGTAGTATAGCAGATCTCCTGGTGGGTAAACAACAGATTTAGCATACATAATGTGTATATATAGCACGTATCCTTCTGTAAAGAGTATGTGCATCTCCTTTAAAACTACTTTCTGTATACTTGAAGACTGATTAATTTTCTGAGTTTCCTATTCTCTGGGCTGAAGAAGTTCTTTCAGTCTTTTTCATATGGTGAATTCTCCTTGCTTTTTCTTCCATCTGGCAGCCCCCTGCTGGACTTTCTTTGATTTTTCAGCATCTTCCAATCACTCTTGCTGTTAACCTGTAGCATTTTGGAAGTTATACATACCTTTAGTCCGTCAGCAGAGGAAAATGGGTGTTCAGAAAGAAGCATGTGTTTATGCTGAGTTTAGGCAGACCCTATCTTACTGATTTTGCCACTCCTTTTGTTGTCTTTTGTCAAGTTTTATACCCAAAATTGGCTTTAGTAAAACTGAAGGGCTTAGTATGCTTAGATTATCAAGTGTTGGTTGTGATCAGAGATAAAAAGTTACTGCTGATATAAAGAATTGAACTCTCTCTCCTTGTTACATGATCTGTGTGTGTTTTCCTGGGAGGTGGGATCATCCCTGTTGTAAAAATTTGCAGTGATGGAAACCTTCTTTCACAATTCTTGACAATTTTTTTCAATTGCTGCTGAAAGTTAGTGTTAAAATCTTCTTCCTCTTTCCTAGTAGGAATTTGTCTGGCCTTCTTGTTTGGCTTTCACCTGCTAGACTTCCAGACCCAGTAGTATCCTATTTCTTTATCTCTCATGAGAGTACTTCTAGACTATCATGAATTCACCTCATAACCTTTTTATCAGTAAAATATTCATTTTAGGCAACCTTAACCAGTTGCCTGCTTTTATACTAGCTCAGCCCTTCATCACTTTCCCAGCTCTTTTCTGAGTCCTTCCTTGTGTTTCATCAACATCTTCCTTGCAACGTGGATGTTAGCAATAAGTAACACTCCAGGAGCAGCCACAGTGGTGCCAAACGCTGATGGGGGCTGAGCCTACAAAGGGGTTAGTGTGTGCTGGTGCTCAACACAGAGACGTGGGCTCTGCTGTGAAATCCCCAGCCACACTCTGCTTGCAGCTCTGTGCAAAGCTGAATGCACAGGAATGTGATCTGTGACAGCAAGGAGGAAAAGAGACCAGTATGCTAGCTTCACCTTATATAAAAAGCAACTGTGTATCTGTGGTTTTTTTTTTCTTTTTCTTTTTTTTTTTTTTTTTTTTTCTATTGACAATATTAATCCTAACCCTATCTAGGCACATGGTCTGGAATCCCGGACTTTCCCTCTTTCCACACGACCATCCAAATACTATACAGAGAAGTCATAATGTGGGTTTTCTGTCTGCTCCTGGCAGCCTTGTGGTCAGGAACACTGCAGAACACATCTCCGTTTATGCTGTTAAGGCATTTGGCTCAGAAGACCTCAGCGGTCAGCATCCTTTTCAGTTATTGCTGGAATGAGAAGTATTTCACTGCTGTCCCTTACCATAAACAGCCAATTTCTCCCCAAACCAGAGCAGATTCTGATCAAATAGCTGTGGTTTTCCTGCTTTATTATCAACTACTCAGCCATTATGATCTCACAATGGGCTGATACTATCAATAAAGGCATAAAGGCCTTTTGTTTTTAACTTGTTAAAAATAAGCTAACCAGTAACCTTAAATGTGCCAGAAGGTTGTTGTTTTTACTCTCTCAACAAAAGAATGTATTGGTTTGTAAGCCTTTTTTCTATCTAAACGTAGGTATTTTCCAAACTTTGGCTGACTCACTACAAAATGTCACTCATGTTTTTTCTTTAAACTAGTGCTCCTGACTTTTTGGATTTTTTTTTTATTTTTTATTTTTATTTTTATTTTTTTGAAGGGGGGCTGCTCCTGGCAGCATTGAAGATGTGGTCCATTCTAAAGGTACAAATATGTAACATGCATATATATATATATGTATGCATATACATACACACACTGTTTTAGGCAATGTTCAAGAAAGCATATAGCAAAAAGAAATAAATTGTAATAAATTTTATTTAAGTAGTGTTTGATTTTAACTTCTGTTTCCAGTTCCTTTCTCCTAGCCTCGATAAATTCTAACGTGGTGTTTGGTCCTGGCAGACAAAAACAAATGCTAAATGAAAATTATTTTCATTCAGGGAACACTTGAATTGGGAAGTACAAGGGCCACATACACAAGCTCTTGTGCATTCACCATCAGACAGTTTGAAGTCTCCTATTTCAACATGAATTATATCCTATATATAGGATTGATAAAGATGAAGCCAGCCACTGCCATATACTTAAGTGATCTGCTGGTATGTGCATGCTAACTAGAACTCTTAGGGATATTTTCTGTTTGACTTCTGATTCATGAGCTTTTTTTTTTATTTCAAGATATATAGTGACTACGAAATTGGTAATGGTAACCTTTAAAAATAAAGTTGCATTTCCTGTTTTTTCCCATCTAATGTTCATTTTGTATGGGGAGAGGTTTTCTTTGTTTTATTTTTTATTTTCCTGACTAGGCCATTGGCATTGATTTTTTAATTTAGCAATTAGGCAAATCATTCCCGCCTATTCGAATCGAAAGCTTTTTTGCTCCCAGTTCCCAGCAACCTCCTTGTTCTTGAACAGAGGGGTTGGTGACCCAGCATCCTTTTGAACCCTGATTCTGCAGGCTGGAATGGGACCCCACCTATTCATTGAAAGCATTGGTGGATTAAATCTTGTGGATACTCAAAGTGAGACAGGTAGTTTTGATAGCACGTGGCAGGTCTTCCTACTTTTGGCTACTCAACAGTCTGCTGTTGGGGTCCTAGTGGTTGGCTCATGAGTTTGCAGTCTCTGCAAGCTTTTATTAGGTACCCCAAAAAGCCATGCTGTCATAGCTG
Source organism: Bambusicola thoracicus (assembly GCA_002909625.1). Taxonomy (NCBI): domain Eukaryota; kingdom Metazoa; phylum Chordata; class Aves; order Galliformes; family Phasianidae; genus Bambusicola; species Bambusicola thoracicus. The sequence continues at coordinate 12,666 of PPHD01003063.1, forward strand.
CCTCTCTCTGACTCCTGAGACTGTTGTGACTTATGCAGTCCTGTCCCAGGAACCCACAGCAGTGCAATCCTTTTGGCTTGTGTTCTATATCTTCTCTCTATCTCTTCTAAAGTTACCAGTGGTTTTCCACTGTGTCACATTTCTTCTAAATTTTTAAAAATAAGATCTTTATGGAAGAATCATGTGCTTTTTCAAGGGAAAGTGGTTAGTCTGATATGATCTTTCTTGCACAAAATTCTGCTGTAGTTTATTCTGTTTTCTTTTAACTGTCACGCTTTTCATGATTTTTTCCTTCAAAAATTGTTCAGAAGTCTGATATCACACTCAAGTCTAGCAGGGGTAATAATTGTTTAGATTTTCTTTCCTCATGCATCACCAGATTTGGTGTTCTTTAATTGTTTGCTATCGTGTTTAGATCATGCGCTGCTGCACCTGTTGCAAGGACCTACTGCTGCTCACAGCATCCCTCTGCTTCCCCTGTCCTGCAGATAGTTATTGTGGTGTGGAGGATGAGTTCAGTAGACAGATGAAATAGCACTGGCAGTCTCATCCCGCTCCTCTTTTTGGCCATGCACTGTGGATGTCCACTGATGAGAACACAACTACATACAGATGCCACACGTGCCCCCACCCAGCAGCTGAGCTCAAACTCAGCTAACCTAACCCTAACCCTAACCCAGTCTCCCCAGTGGCTGGCACCTGGACACAGGTGCCCTTGAGTCTGCAGCCCTACTCCAGTCAGCCAGGACTCCCCTGACCCCTCTGTAGCATAGTCTCTCCCTTAAGGATATGTCTCCCTTCCCAGCTTCCAGACCACATCACCAAGCTGGCTTTGGTTTGGTGTGTGCTGGTGTTCACACATGGACTTGCACACTTGACTTCAGTTGCTGCCAGGGGGCCCAGTGCCCATGGCCTGACCCCAGACCTGTGTACAAACACTTGCACGTATAACAGGGAATGCTTCGCTCGGGAAAAGAAGCAGAAATTGAGTTTAATCAGCAGACAGAACAGACTGTGCTGACCAGGCCCAAGGCATGGCCAGGCAAATGTATAGATCAGCAGCCTGCTTACACACAACTGACCCCTTTAATCTCCTTAACCCTCTGTTTTTCCAGACTTGTTCCTCCCCAAATCACCACAGTGCTTCCCTTCCTCTGCCTTTGGTTCCTCCCCTAACCATCCTATAATAAGTCTTGCCTTACCTTGCATCCCCTAATGTGTCCCAAACCTCTGGCATCGACCTCTCTTAGAAAGGTGCTCTGGAGAGTTGCTCTCCATGACTTGTGGTGATGGGTGTTCCACCTGGACACTGGGATTGAGGCTGCCCTGGCATGGTGCTGGGTTGGACTCAGGCAGGGTATCCCATCCTCTGAGCCCTTAATTTGGGCTCTCACCTGTCTTTGTGCCTCTGTGCTCTTGTGGGCTTGTGGTAGTAGGGTGCCTGGGGTGGGCCTGGTGGTGTTGCTAAGGCTTCCCTGCTGTTGTCAGTTTCTGCTCCTGTGTGTGTGTGTGCGCAGATTTTTATCACTTAACTGTAATTACATGATTATTTCTAGCAAAGTTCACAAGCTGATGTTTAACAGGTGCTTTGCAGTTCATACGTGAAATCTCTGAAAGAACCATTCTTTATCTAAATTACAAATATTTACTTCGATCTAGTTAGCTTTTTCAGCATTAATAGCACTTTTTTCACTGTTAATAGTACTTCTTATGCTTTTATATATTGTCAGCTCCTAGAAATAGATATAACTGCTGATATCAGGCAGTGGACCACATTTTCAAATGTGGGAAACTTTAATATGGGACGTAATATGTAATATGCATTGGCCTAAGCAGCGTGCACTATACAGGCCTATATGTTTTGTTTAAAACACCGATTTAAACTCTTCTGTTAATTGAACATCTCTAACAGGTGTTGGTATTTAGATCAAATGTTTTCTGTAGCACAAGTGGCACGATGGCAAAATACTAAATGCAAAGTATCAGTACTGACTGGATAAAAAAGAAGAAAATGTACTGCTCTAAGACTCAGAAATAGAAAGCTGGTTTATGCTATCAGATAGAAGACAACAAGTTTATAGAAGGAAAGGCCAGAGAGAAAGATAGTGTCTATAAGTACATGGATTATTATGTAACCTGTGAGGCTGAAGCTACACAGTGAAAGCGTAAAGCACACAGGAATTTTAGTAGTCTAAATGGATAGAGACTGTGGGTTGTGTTTATCTTACAGTATACTTTTACCTGGAATGCCACTTTTTGAAGGAGAATGACTGTTCAAGAAGATAACGCCGCTCACCTCTCGCTTTCTACTGCAATTACACAAACTGAGTTGCTGTTATTGCTGCAGGAGAGGCAGAAAACAGCGACTGCTACTGAAGGAGGAAGGCTGTATTTTATTTATTTATTATTTTATTTTATTTTATTTTTATTTTTGTAGCAGCAGCTCCTGCTGTCCCATACCTCGAGCTTTTTTCCCTTCTCTCTCCCCACCCCAGCAATGCTGTGGCTCACCGAGTTCTGCAACAGCTGCCAACCTGTTCCAGAGGGGAATGCTGTACCCTGCATAGTATGATACAGTAGGCATATTTTTATGGTTGCACACTTCTTTGCCCTTGATTCTCTGCTTAAATCTGGGCAGGTATAGAAATGCCAGATGCTATGTTTTTTAATTCATTTTTACAGTCTGCAGATACTCTGTGGATTTCACTTCTTCAAGACAATCTGCACAGTTTAGATACGCTTATGAAGAGACCATTTGCCTAGGAAAGTATAGATACGTAGGACAATGCATAGTATTCATATATATTATATATATGTGTATATATATAAAATACCTTTCATAGTATTTAAGCATTAACGTGGAAAATGTGAACATCCTCCAAAAGGCTGTGACAAGGAGACCTACAGTACTTCTCATTCTAAATGTTACAATTTTGTTTTAGCAAATTTAATTTTCCAATATATAAACTGATTTGACCAAGAAGCCCACAGTCCTTTGCTATCTTAACTACATTGTGAAATGTTTGTGTTGGAAGACTCGCTCTCGAGGCTGTTACTCTTCTGTAAATGTAAGCTGGTGATGATTGGAAATTCCAGTACTTCTAGACTGGAACAGAAAGCAGTGTGATGTACCAGCCACACCTTCCTCTCTTGCATTACAATGCTATAGCAGCAACTACATTCTTATAATACTGAATACATTTTGAAAGGGAGTTATATGCTATATCCTTTTAATAATGATATTAACATAAATAGTTTAAAAGTGAAAAGATAAAACTATGCATTCCTAATTCTGTTGCAGTGTCCATCTAGTTAATTTTTCAAGAGTGAGGAATAGTTAATACCTTTAATTAAGTTATTGTTAGGTTTGCTATTTTCTTCCATTTTCATGGACATTGTCTAACTTTTTCAGTTGTCATACTTTTATGGCTTGGTATTCTGCATCCAATTTGAAGTGAATTACTTCTTACAGCAGCTGAAGCATACAATTCTGAGTGAGATACTCACTGTAGACATGATGCCTCCTCATTTTATATAGTCCTAGGGTTGTTATCTATCCTTATACATTGTTTTCAAGAATTCAGGAGTAGAAAAATGCCTTTCACTGTCAAAATGTGGATACACTTCCCCATCATGTCAGCCAGTTTCAGTGCAAAATAAAGCAGGTGGGATCAGGAGCACAGACACCTCGTGCTGTGAGTTTGGCGATTAAGAATTCAGCTGGCATACCATTTTCCCCAAATGACTGACTTCTTGAAGTTGCATGGTTCAGTCCTCAACCAGTCTGGAGATATCTGGAATAGATATGGTCTTATTTGCCCTCTGTACCCCTGCAGCACCTTGATTCTCAGCTGATGGCTAGGCAGGAGGATTCCTTCCAAGAACTTGCATTTCTATACATTCTTGCAAATGTCTACTTTTGCAATTCCTCACTCCCCTCACCCTACTTTTACCATATTTTAATCCTTAATCTGTTTCAGAAAAGCTCTGGCTACGGAAATACCTGACTTTTAATTAAGTACAGCCTCCAAGTACCAACCTTGTAGGCACTGTGGGAAAAGTAATGCAGCCAGTTAATGCTCAAAAATAAACAAAACAAAACAAACAAACAAAAAAAACAAGCAGAGGAAAGAGGCAAACAGACTAACACAAACTGTTTTTTATTTTCTTAGCAGCCTTAACTCTTAAAAACCTTCTTCCTTCCCAAAACTGTGTGGCCAGATCTCAACTTTCTCCAAATAATTCCTGACATGCTCTTTCCCCTAAGGAATGTCATGGCTCTGGGAAAATGGTGGTTAGCCCAAAAGAAAACTATGCAAGATGGCAGCTGCACAGCCATAGTGGTCATAGCACACAAGACTGTGTTCCAGCCTTGGTTTGTCTACCAGAAGAGACACAACTGGAAGGCATAGCCTAATAACCTTAAAGTAATTCTTACTTCTTCCAGGGAGTGATCATTGCTTCTTACAGAGCACTTTCTTTCCCCTTCTTAGGTTACATCTATTACTGTGTGAATGGCATCAGCATTTGTTCTGTATGGATCAGCTTAATGAATCATGTGTGTCCCAGTAATAGCTACTCACTAGTTATATATGTTAAATTATATGTATCTGCTGTCAGTTTAGACAAGTTCTCAGACTACTGAAGACTTTATCCTTGTCACAGTTTCAGCTGGGACAGAACTGTTTTCTTCAGAGTGTCTGGTATGATGCTATGTTTGTATTCTAGGAAGAAAACAATGTTGACAACACACTGATGTTTATAGTTATTGCTAAGCGGTTCTGTACAGAGCCCAGGTTGTTCCTGTTCATCAGCTCATACTAACGAAGGGCTGAGAGTGGACAGAACCAGGACAGCTGACTTAAACTGGCCAAAGGGATATTCCATACCATATGACATCATGTGGAAAGAATTTTGAAGGAGATGGGAGTTCATTTTGCTCTCTTCTGCTGTTCGGGGGGCTAACTGGGCATAGGTCGGTGGTGAGCAATTGCTTGTGCATCAGTCATTATAAACATTCATATATATATATATATATGTCATAATTATTATCCTTTTGCTTTTCTCTGTCTTAGTATATAGCTTTATCTCAAACCATGAGTTTTTGTTTTTTTTTTCTTTCCCTTTTGATTCTCTCTCCCATCCCACTGGGAAGTGGGGGGGGGGGAGGGAGGAGTGAGCAAACAACTGTGTGGTGCTCAGCCGCCTGCTGGGTTAAACCACAACAATCCTACACACTTGCTGCAAATGTCACCCATATGAACTCAGTTCTTGGTTTCTGGATGAGACATTATTAGCTATAGCTGTTGTTTCTCTCCTTCACAGTTACTGCTTTTATTCTATATTTTAGCCTTGATAGAAGTGGAACATAAACAGTGTGGTCTGTTTTTTCAGACATATCGTTATGTTCATTAATGTATTTGCTGTTTTAGTTATTTCCTGTCACTTTAAGAAAGCATTTTCTCATAAGTGAGTAGCAGTCTATCAGCTCAGGAACTACAAGAATTGTAGAATGGCGTGGGTTGGAAGGGATCTCAAAGATCATCTAGTTCCAACCCCCTGCCACAGGCACGGTTGCCAACTACTAGATCAGACACTGCCCAGGAGCCCATCAAGCCTGGCCTTGCCCACCTCCAGGGATAGGGCATCCACAGCTTCTTTGGGCAGCCTGTGCCAGTGCCTCACCACCCTTAAGAACACAGGCTTGAAGTAAACAAGTGGGCTCTGCACTGAGCTAGCTCAGGTCCTCAAGCTTCATGAATTCTGACTGCGTGAAAGCATCACTGCTGCTTTTTAGTCCAGTTTGTCCCTGGAAACAGAGAGCTGTGTTTGCAGAGCTGCATTTAAACCTCAGACCAACTGCAGTATCACTGGATGTTCGATATAGAATAGCACAGTTAATCCACACCAGTCTATGCTGTTTTAGGAGAAAATTAGAATTATTGACCTCCAAACAGTGTGGCTATCCAGAAGATTAAAGAGCTTATAGATGAACAAAACTAAGATAGGCTGGAAGATGGCCAGTAATTACTGGCTTGTAATTATGGTCTCAGCTGGACAAGAAACATCTGAACTAAATCACTCTAAATGATCCCAGCTGATGTTTGTTCTCAGTGCTGCAGAAGGCAAGTGCCTTCACACATGCTATCCAATTTGACCTGGGCAAAACATTCTCCTTGGATCTTAAGTGAAAATAATTGGTTCTGCTGAACCTATAAGTAGGAAGGCTTTCATGCATGCAAAAGTTGTGCATCCTATCCTCCCTACTGTTGTTGCTAGTATCTGTTACTTTAGAAGAAGAAAAGTACATGAAAAGAAGAACTTAAAAGCTCATCTGACGTGTTTTTAGCTGTGGGAAATAATCTCATCCAGTCTGCATGAAAGTGAGTAGATGAAGTTGTAGAGAGGTTTAGGATTCCTTGACATAGAAATGCTGTAGTTTGTCAGAAGTTAAAATTGAAGTTTACTCGGAAGAAATAAAAAGGAAAGTTATGTCTACTTAAAAAAATATTGAAGATTCCCTTTGACTAATCTTTGTTTTGAATATTACCTGTCCTTACACGGTGTTCGTTCAGCAATGGTTCTCTCTCAGCAACATTCATTTAGGACTGACATCAGGACTTGGCTGTTATATTTACCAGAATTATTTGCCAGATTTTGTTGCGTGAGAGAGCTTCACAATTTGAATGCAAACATGAGGCGTGCAGAAATCCTGTGTCGATGGTTTATGGGCCGGTCCGGCCCGGTTCCGTGACTAGTGGGGCGGAGGGATTCCGCAGAATCCGCGCTGCCAGGAAGGGAAACCCAGGGAACCCCACAATAATTAAAAACAGCAGCAACGATCTGAGGAGGAACAAACTAATTTACTAAATATGCAAGATAACACACTATAATACAATATAAATAAAAAATAATCGAGAGAAAGATTGTCCGAAAGCCAACGGCCTTACGCTATCACTGAGGCCTTGCGAGCAGTTGGGAGCAGCAGCAGCAGTCCAGCAGCGATCACAGGACGAGCAGGGGCGAAAAAAGGGATGAGTCAGATGACCTGCGTCCTTACATCTGCTCCCCTGAGCAGGAATGATAACAATACCCGAAGAGGCTCTTGGTCACTTGAAGAGGATCTTGGGGAGCGTAGTTCTTCTTCTCTTCAGGTACCTGAAACTAAAGCATTAGCTCCCAGTACACTGCATGGTGTTGTGATGTGGAATACTGATAACCAAAATCATAAAACCATGACATCCTGTTTCCTCTAGTATGTAGGTGGTGAGACCTCAGCTTCTGCCAGGAGTCTTCTGGGATTTTGCAGATGGCTTTGGAGTTCTGGCTGTGGTTGTCTTTTGCATGCATGCTCTCTTTCTGAGAGAGACATTCTGGATGCTCATATGCTGTTTAACATGTGGAAAGAATCATCATTAAAATTTGGCCTGTGGAATGAATAGCTCATGGTGACAAGAAGAAACACCCCCAGGTTGTCTGACTGCTGCTGCCAACTTGTGGTGGCCTGGGGGCAAGAACAGAGATAGGAGGTGATGCGTTTCCAGTGTGACACTATGAGAGGCTGTTGCTGTAGTGACAGAGTCCTCTGAGCTTAGTTGGACATTTTGTTGGCATTTTGTTTCTGTGCTAATGTGCTATTTAGATCTGCTCACTTACGTTTAATTTCATAGCATCAGATCCACTCAGTTTGGTTAATACTCTTAGGACCTGTGTTTGATTTTTTTTTCTGTCTTCTTTTTAGTAAAATAAGCATAGGAAACACTTTGAAAGTCTTCAAAGAGTGGAAATGGTCACGATGTAAAAAATGAACAAACAGCAAAAAGCACAAGAGGAACAAGAAGAAAGAGAGAAATTATCTGTGCGAATACTGTGACAAAAGTGTTAAAGCTAATAAGCAAGAATACTGAAGTGCTGAAAAAACAAATGAGTAGATAATAAGGTACATTTGATAGTACTGCTCCGTAGCCTGTCACTGTTTGCTCTAAGATTTTGCTTCATTTGCTGCTCAGTCTTCAGTGAGGATACCTTCTGTTTTCTAGCCAGCAGTTTAGACAGTGAATGTTTTCTTTAGGTTTTGGGTTAACTTTCTCACCTTGGTTCAGTTTACTGATATTGCACTGGGTGACCTCTGAAGACAGAGATAATTCCTTCTCTACTGTTATTGGTATTAACTGTGTCACTTTGTAGTCTTTTGTTCATGCTATATGCGCAGTCTCCTTCATCACTATCCATTTTTTTTTCTCTTTGCGCCATCACTTCAGCTTCTCTGGAGCTGCAGTAGCTAAAAGTATTCCCAACTGAATTCTCCAGGCTGTATGTGATCAGGACTGGCCTTGCCAGAATCAGGGAGAACAGGCAGCAATCTCTGCTTGTTCCTTTGTAAACATGTTCTGAATCCTCACTGGACCTACCTACATTGACAGTCCTGAGCTTTGTCAACAAACTAATCTGTTGAGTTAGACTGCAAATAAAAATTCCACTTTGCAACTCCCCTTTCCTCAGCAGAGCCTTTGGTAAGTCCAGCTCTGCATTTGAATCGCTGGTACAGAACTGAGCTGCACAAAGGAATGGAGGAACCATGATGGAGGAATGCTGCATTCAGCAACCTCTCACATGCATCAGAACCCTATATTCTTAAATAGCATTCCTTCTGTTTTAAAATAACATTATGGCTTTTGTATGGGAAGTAGTTTTCTTTATGACTTTGATGAAGGTTTAACATTATTCTCTTAATAAAACAGTATTTTAGATGTCTTGCACTCTCTTTTGGCCATTCCTAAGAAAAAACAGGTCACAGAACTCTTTCTGGCTAAATAAATCAGTACAATTACGTGTGCTGTGTAAACAAAATCATATACTTCCTCATGAATACTGCATGTGATTTGATCAGAGAGGCTGTGGACTGAAGTTTGTTGTGGTCTGTTTACACCTGCAGAAATCCCTAAAGAGATCCTGCTCTTTGGTGCTACTCAGATTCATAGAAACACTGAGGTTGAAAAAAACCTCTAAGATCATCTAGTCCAACTGGAGACCCATCCCCACCCATGTGGTGTGCCATACTCAGGTGGCTGTGTAGTTTTTTGTTGTTGTTTATTTGTTTATTTGTTTTTGTGTTTTCTTTTTCTTCATGGACAGTGAAAGAAATGTGAAGAGCAGAGGTGAGCCTAGCATTTTTTTTTTTTTGAGGCACAGATTGAACTAATGAAGCTTCTGGAAAGGGATCTATAGTAATGAATGCTGCTTCTGTCCCTGAGGTGATTGGCACAGTCCCTTCCATTCTCATTTTAAAATTATACTCAGTCGATGACTAAATTTTCACTTAGTCTGTGACAACAGTACTAGGATGGTAGCAGTGTCCAGACTCTCACTGGTGTTAAAAACAACTTGGGTGATTTCATGTGAGGCATAACGGGGCACCTTAGGGAGCTGTGGACTGGTGAGGTGAAGCAGAAGACAGACAACTCATGATTGCTTACCTGCACATGTCCCTGCTTCAGGGTGATGCTCCTGTATATCTACAGTGCTCTTTCATAGTTGAAATGCATGCAGTTATGTTGGCTTCTTCCATGTTATGGATGTGATAGCTGGCCTTCATGCTGATAGCCCTGAAAATGGCACATTTATTTAATCCCAGTTAAAAAATAGCAAAAGTCAGAAGTTTATGATTCTATTATAGCTTTCTGAATTTTATGTTTTTAAGTTGCTGAAAGCTTTCTTCCATTATATATTTCTCCTTTCTCTCCCACCATGGTTTTTAATAAGGTTTTACTTAATTTTTGACTTTCTCACAAACCTGTTTCTTGCCTCTGCTTCAGATCTGGAGGGACTTTTTTGTTTATTTTTCAAAGTTTTAATTTGGATGGGTTTTTTTTTGTCCTTCAGTATGCCACGTTTTACTTAAGGCTTCTTGTAACAGAATTCAACAGCTTAACTGCACTGAAAGAACCATGTTTTGCTTTGCTTCAGACTTTCCATTTCATTTGAGTAACTCTTATACTGGAGCAGACTGAACAGCTGATGTTTGCTCACTGTCTCCAGGCCACCTGTAACTTTGAGTCTCTGTCAGACCTATCGTCTCTTTCCAGCTGAAGGACTGTAATTTAGCTATCTTTCCTTATTTAAAGTCATTCTGTACCTTTGATCTTCCTTGTTACCTTTCTCTGATCTGAAAGGGGTTTTCATTTATGCAGTATGAAAGCAGAGTAAGACAGAAAATCCATTATTACCTCATGGCATGCTTATTTGGTAAGAAAGTAGGTTGTTGTAAATTCTGATGACTCTGAATAAAGAGGAGAGAAAAAAAGAAAAAGAAAAAAGAATGATGAGCCTAATCCTCCACACAAGTGCAACTTATTTGAAGTGTTACTGCTAAAGAAATGAAAAATCTGTCCTGAGGAGGACACATGCAATTTTGAAATGAAGTGTGTGGATGTTTTACCAAAAAAAAAAAAAAAAAAAAAAAAAGCACCTTTTTTCTGTAGTATGTGAAGAAAGCTCAAAAGAATTGTTATGCGTCAACTTAAAGTAAGAGCAATAAATATATGAGAGCTCCTCCAAAAGTAACACCTCCTATTTTTATGATGTTGACCCACAGTGTCAGAGATGAATGTTGGTGTATGGTGGTAGATGTTGAATCTGCCCACCAACATTCCATTGCATTTTGTTGCTGTGAGATGGCAGCAGAGGGGCAGTCTGACACAATGGCATCTGACATGGAAGTACGTATGAAGGAAAGGTGTGTCCTTGAATTCCTCTGTGTAGAAGTAATGGCACCCATTGACATTCATCAACACTTGCTGAACATTTATGGAGACCAAAGAGTGGATGTGAGCACAGTGAGGTGGTGAGTGGTGCATTTCAGCAGTGGTGGCAGTGACGTTGGGTCACCTCCACTGGTGCAGATTGTTATAAGCACAGCATGCACGCTCTTCTTCATTATTGGTGGAAATGAGTAGCTAACAGCAATGACTATGTTGGAAAATAGTGCTTTTTTTAGCTGAGAATCTGCTCTGTCAAATATAGTGTTACTGTGGTCTTCATATCTATTGTAGTTTCTGTGGAAATAAATGGGAGGCATTACTTTTCAGAGCACGCTATGTGTTTATTTTTTTAATGTCAGAAATTAAAACATTGAAGTCTGTTTTTATTAACACAGTCATTCTGAAGAAAAGAGTGACTATGATTATACTGCATTACAGGGAAACCTGAGCAGTTAGGGTTGTGTCCACAGCGCTATTGCTTTTATTTTTGTGGAGGCATAGAGTTTCTTTTTTTGTTTTGACTTTAATTTGAGCAAATCCACTTTAAGGGTTGGGAAGGTGAATCTTTTGTTTATTTTCCTGGTTAAGTGGGGAGGTCTCAGTTGATTGGAATGTGATTTCACTCATCAAGAAATAGAATCCAGGGAATTACAGGCCTGTCGTTCTGACTTCAGTAACAGGGAAGGTTACAGAGCCAGTCGTCATGAATGTCATCACTTGGCACATGTAGAGCAATCAAGTGACCAAATGGAGCCAGCTTGGGTTTATAAAGGACACATCCTGCCTGACTAACCTTATATCCTATGGCAAGATGACTGGCTTAGTAGATAAGGAAAAGGCTGTGGATTTTAGTAAAGTGTTAGTAAAGTGTTTGACGCTGTTATGCACAAAATTCTTCCTCCTGGATGATCATGACTTCAATGGGTGCATAGTTCTCTGGATAAAGAGCTGGCTGGATGGCTGGATTCAAAAAGTCATAGCAAACGGATTTCAATCCAGTTGGTTACTAGTGGCATTCCTCAGGGCTTAGTACCAGCACAAATTTCTCTTCGCACTTTTGTCCGTGATCTGTATAAGCAGATGTAGTGTACCTTCAGTTAGTTCAGAGCCTTTACGAAGTTGTGCTAGACTTTTGGATCTGTTTGAGGGCAGGAAGGCTTTGCAGAGGGATCTGGTTAGGCTAGATTGTTGGGCCAATTCCAAATGTGTGACATTCAAGATGAGTAAGTGCTGAGTTTTTTACTTTCATCATGGAAACCTGGTATTGGCCTGGTAGAGAGTGGCTGGAAAGCTGCCTTGCAGAAAAAGACCTTGGGTTGCTGGTTAACAGCCAGCTGAATATGAGCCAACAGTGTGCCCAGGTGGCCAATGCCATCCTGACCTGCATCAAATACATTCTGGCCAGCTGGACTAGGGAAGTGATTGTCCCTTCATCTGTGGTCCTGGTGAGTCTGCACCTCTAATTTTGTGTTCAGTTTTGGGCCCCTCATTGCAAGAGTTGCTTGAGCATATGCAGAGAAAAGCAATGAAGCAGGAAAAGGGACTAGAAAACAAGACTTATGAAGAGCAGCTGAGGAATTGACTTGTTTAGTCTAGAGATAAGGGGACTGAGGGGAGACCTCATTGCACTCTGCAGTTACCTAAAAGGGGTTGTATTGAGAGGTTGGTCTCAGCTGGTGAGTGACAGGACACAAGGAAATGGCTTCAAGTTATGCCCGGGTAAGTTTAGCTTGAATATTGGGAATATTTTTTTCACGGAGAAGATGATCAAGCATTGGAACAGGCTGCCCAGGAAAGAGGTGGAGTTCCCATTCCTGGGGGTATTTAAGAGGTGTGGACATGGCCCTAAGGGACATGGTTTGGCAATGAAACTTGGTAGGCCAAATTGATAGTTGGACTGGATGATCTTGAAGGTCTTTTCTAACTTAGATGATTCTGTGATTTGTATGTGTATGTGCATATGTATATATGTACCCATATTACTTGAGATCTGGGAAATCAAAATCCATACTCAGAAGCAGGTGAAGACTAGGTAGAATAACTTAGTATTTCTGATCATCCTAAAACAACTGTATTTTTTTTTTTTTTAAGAGAGAGTAACTGCCAAAAATAAATGGGCATGAATTCAAAAACAGAAAAACGGCAGTGCATCTGAGTGATAATGCAGTTACTGACTCATTAACTGGGTGGCAAAAGAAGGCATGGTAATTGCGTAGCTGCTGATGAGAGAATTCTCAGAATGCATTATGTATGTTTTTGCCTCATCCTAATAAGCTCAGTTCACAAAACACTAGGAACAATGAGCAGTGTCTCAAAGGGGTACTACATTTTATATGTTAGATCCTTCCTTTATCAAGCATTGAATGTGTGGATATAAGGACTGGAGCATGTATAACTTGAACCTCAGATATGTTCCTTTAAAGTCAGACATGAAGATCAGTTCAAATTTTAGGACCCAGGTATTTCACTGTTTTTCAGGTACAGATCATGATATATTGGGCAGAGTTAATTGTTTTAACTTTAATGCCATTTTCCATTATATAAGGTCTTGACAGTGTTTGTGTATGTATAAATGTGTATGTAAAATTTCACGTACAAGTAAATACTTTTTTTTTCCCTCTTCCTAAATGTGGAATTTGAGGAGCAAGTCAAAGGCTCTGAACTGTATGTTGAGAATAATGCTTCCATACTGCACTGTTGTGTTTCTGCTGTGGCTACCGAGGTCTTCTGAGTATTAGTCCATCTAAGTTAAGTTCCTATGTAGCTATCTTCCACTGTAGTTCATTGAGTCCAACTAGAGTTAAGGACATTTGAATATCACGTGACCATGTATGGAAGTCTTCTTTCCTTACAACGTGTTTTTTAAAGGCTGTACTTTTCCATGAGACCATCAGGTTCAATAATTCATAAATTAAAACACAGACAATGCGATGAAGCAAAATTCATTCTGAAAGCCTGATTATCGGGAGAGGCAGGATTGTCTTCAACAAGAAACAGTGTATGCATGGATTAAAGGTATTGATACTTATTTTCCTTATATTGATGTTCATACTATTTTGGGTTGAGGGGTGAAGGATAAAGGATAGCAAAGGTAAAGGACAGTGCTAAGCCCTAATGTGGAAAAATAATTACTTCTTATTTAAAAAAACAGATATTTTTAATTAATCCTCCACAAGCTGATAATTCTCCTGCACACATACATTTACATAGCTATGCTTCAGTTAGTTTGAAAAGCGAACAGCAAATATGATCAATATTCTATTTTGGCAGCCAGATCTACCTGTTCCACTGCTTTGGTTTGCTTTGTTTTTCCTTTTCCTTGTAGAGTTAAAGAGAATCAAATTAAAAGACGTTCAGCAAAAGCTTTTATAAGAAGTTTGCTGACCTGGATAAAATAAACAAATCCAAAGCTGCATTTAGTTACATAGCTAGTCTCAACTTCATGTTTTCTAAGAGTAGAGTAGTGATAAGGGCTAATCAGTGCCAAGGTACAGTTCTCTGTTATTCAGAAGAGCTGATCTGTATCTCTGTCTCTTGAAGTATCGCTTTTGAAGTGTCACTTTTCTGCTCAATGCCTCTATTTCTTTCATCTCCTCATTGGTGAGATTCTGATTTTAATATTTGTCTTCATCCAGTTTGACCTCAGACATGCTATATAATGTTTTTTGCAACATGATGCATTTGTGTGAAAATACACGTTTTGAGAAAGAAGTCAGATCTGAAAGAGGAAAAGAAAGCTTTACATTTGTACTCTTGTATATCATGAAATAGTGTGTCATTTTAAAGTACTTTCATATGGTTCATATAATTCATCCTGTTTTCTTAAAGACTTCTAAAAATCGATGCAACTTAATGGGTTTCTTTATTGTGATTTTTTGTCTATTGTTTTCTTCTGCACCATGGGGAATTTAATTTTCACCTGGGATAGGAGGTGCATTTTATCATCAGTATGAGCCTGGAAATCATTATAACTTATTTATCTAGGGCCAGAAAATGCCTCAGTGGGCTGATCAGACAGAAGCAGAAGTTACTGTAAGGATTAAACAGCCAGGAGGAGCTGTGAGGTTCACCTGGTCTTATGTATTACAGGCTTATTTAACTTAACTGAATCAAGCTTTCATTTTCTCTATAGCAATGTCTTCGCTCTGAATCTTGGCCTACTGTGGACCCATGGTAGTTCCTGTGAGTCACTAGATCTTAGTTATCATACATCTGGTTTAAAAGACTGTAAGATCTGGTTGCCCAGGCTGCTTCTTGAGCATCTTAACTTTGAATGACCACCGTTACAAATGGTTTAAGAAAAACAGAATGGTTAGTAGCCTTTTTGCCACAGCTGTGAAAGCAGGCAGCTCCCACAGAAGATGCCTGGAAAGCCGGTCTTGCTCTGTTAGTGACACAGAGTGACTTGCAGTCACTGAGCAAGACAGGACTGAGTCTTAGAACACCTATGAAAGACTCAGTCTTCTCTGACATGCTATATATACCTCAATAGACTTAATTTTGAGATAAGAAGCTTTACATCCTTTTCAAGGCAAGCATAGGCTCCAGTTGGTTGGGACCATTCCATGAGATGGATAAAAACTCAAAAAGGAGGAAGTGATTGGCAGAAGGAGAAAGGATGAGAGGAGTCTCATGAGCTGCTGGCTGCCAAATATGATTGAGGTGTAAATAGGATATTTCAATGTAAATGAATTAGGACCAAATTTTAAAGGTATTTGTGGGCCTGAGGACTCACTTAAGTTGTATTGTGTTTTTATTTTCACAATAAAAGGAAATTTATTGTTAGGTAGTGAGGCATCTTGCAAATAAATTTCCCATTTGCCTTGCAATGAGTTGTGAGGTTTCAGGAGCTAATGTTTTTGGAGTGGGACATCGTTGCTGTAGGTAGCGGTGATAAGTGGGCTTTTTGGTCTGCTGGGTCTTTGAATATAAAGCTACATAAAAATGATGGATAACTAGAGGAAAAATAGTAGGAAATAATCTCGGGCAGCATCCTTTGAATGTTGCTCAGATCAATATTATGTTCCTAACCTGACAATTCTTATAAAGGTTGCTGGCTTTCCCCCTCCACAAAGTAAGCGATGATGGTGATTGCTTTTGACAACCTTTGAAACAGCACAAAGAGAAGAAAATAAAAATCTATTTCTACTCTTATGTTATGGAGCTTATAAAGAGCCTTTCTGTATCTACATTGGCACCATTATACCTTGCTTTAAAATCCAAATTGATTTGTTTCCCTTAACATAGAGGAAGCTTGATTCTATCTTGCGAGCTGATTTTCCTGTCACAATTACAGCTCGGAGATGTCTGCTGTGATCTAGGTCATGCTGACCTTAATTAACAACAGATTCACCGTGTGTCAGGTAACATCACAGACTGTTTCAGAGTCCTCTACTGCAGTAGTACTTGAAAAAACTAGCAACTGAGCACAGCGTAGGCAAGCTAAAAGACATGATGTTAATTTGTTTCCAAAATATCTCTATTTGAATGTGATTTAAATTTCCTCATTTATGAAAACATTTCCAATGATATAAGTTGCTGTAACTACCATGAACAGGCTAGATTAGAGACGAATATGGAGTATTTGTGTTTTTTTTTTTTTAACAGTAATAGCAGACATATCTAGTCTAAAATGCAGTATATGGAACTTAGTCATTTGCAACCTTATCTCCCTTTTGTGTATTTTTCTCTGCAGTTCATGTATTACTGTTCTGTGTAGCCTGTAATATCTGTTGCCTGTAGATCCACTCTGCCTTAGGATGTAGGCAGACTGCATGGAGATCACATGAGAAAACAGTGGGGAGTCATTCCTCTGCTACAGCACAGGGAGGAGAGTATGGTCCTTCTTGGATACCACAGTCTCTAGCTACTGTACATCTATACATGACACATGACGAAGAGCAAGATAGTTGGCAGCTGTGCAGTTGGTTAATTTTTTTCAGCTTTTCCTGTCATGACTGTAAGGTCACAGGATTTCATTGAGGATAAAAAGGGACATGGAAAAGAGAGGTTGGTTGATGGGAAGCAACATATGATACTCAAATATAATATTTGAAATATCCAGCTATTAAAGCATGCTATCAGATAATGTAAAAATAATTTGATTATGTTAAATGGACCATTACTCTGGGAGACATTTATGCTTAGAGCTTTATCTGTAACTGTAATGCATTTTCTTAAAAGTGTCTATGACAGTCTTTTTGCTTCTGTTACCACCTTGATCAGCATCATGTTTCAGTCTGAATGCTGTCTGGTCCTACAAGATCTTTAAAGTAGTTTGTTCATTCAGTGTTTCTTCAGAGTATGAGTAATGCAGAAGCTACTATTATGAATAAAATCGTTTCTGTACTTTAAAATTTCTTACATTTTCTTCTGCTGTAAGGTAATTTCTCTGTAATTATAACTTTTTTAAAACTTACATATCTGTAGCTGCACTAATTTTTGTATTCCATTTGTACTTCAGTCCTTAATTATCTATCTAGTACTAGTCTTTAGCCATCGTTGGAAACAAAGATTTTTTTTTTACATCCATAACAGAATTTTTTAATGAACTTTCTCTACTATGGTTTATATTTAGTTGATTTGTAATGATGTGAAATGATGATATGTTGGATTTTGAGGTGATTTTTTTTTTTTTAATGTATATTTTTATTTGAATTGCCTACTGGTAGTTGTTTGGATTCATCCATTAAGCATTTTTAAGCCAACAATAAGTATGTTACTTATGATGAGCTCTGGAATGAATATTAAATTCATGTTGGAAGATTGGTGGAGGATCATTTAAATAACAGTTTAATATTTCCTGCAATGTAAAATAGCAGGCAAAGCATGCAAAGCAATTGTGGAAAAACAAGACTTCTGAAGAAAAATTCATTAACCCGGCTAGATCCTTTTTGAGATGCATTTAGAATCAATTTTAATTTGCTTTTAAAATGTATTCATTAAATGTATTAGAGAGCTGCTCTAACACTGTTTTTATTTCTTATTAATTTAATTCACACTGAATTCTTTGTATGATTCTTTGTGCATTTTAACATTAAAAAAAATCCCACCTTTTTTTTCATCTCAATTCATTTAGTCATTTCTTGAGCACACAGCAATTGCTAAGAATGTTGAAGAAGTGCTAGTAAAACTTAGAGTATTTTAAATGCATGAAAGAACTTACTATTCTTCGAACTATTTTTGACTATTTTTAGTATCTGAAAAGTGCAATATTTGCTTCCTCTCTTCTGATTTGTAATAGTTGTGTATCCATCATAAACACCAAGTAGTGTCATTTGCCTGCATACATTCTGTGGTTTAAACTGTTCTTGGAATCCAGCTAGTAGCTACTAGCCCTCTCCAAAACATGGCTGACATCCCTTTCTTTCTACTTGCCCAACTCCTAGCAATTCCAAAATGAGAGGTTGCATCTTTGTGTTTTATAAAATTTGTTCAATTATTCTCCCATAAGTTTTTTCCAAAGGGCCTAGGGTTAATAAAAATGTCAGCTTCCTCAGCAACATGTTTCAAGGAGTATAGTTATTTCATAGATGTCTTCTAGATGTTTTGACTGTTTACTGTTGCCACAGTAATCCCTGTATTTTCTGTTCTCTATCCAGGAATGTGGAAATCTTTGAAAAATTCCCAAAACAGAGTCCTTTTTCCAGACTGAAAAGTATTTCTCGTGGCTCTTCTCCCTACACTTTTTTTTTTTTTTTTTTTTTTTGTATACCCTTGTTGAGAGGAGTGTACCACCGTTGTGTGTCATATTCAAGGTGTGCTCTTGCTGTCCTTTTGTACAGTAGTCTGACTGGTTGACTGCTGCCAACTACATAGAGCACTTCTAAGTTTGGACCCAGTATGGTAGTAGTGTGATTCAGGCTAAGATATTGTCATTATTGTCTCGAAACTTCCGTAAAGGAGTGTTTTGTATGTCTCTCACTATTTTACCTCATAACAGAAGTGAGTGACTGAGCTACAGCCATGACTGCATCCCAGGCAAGATGTCATATATCCCAACATGTTCTCTGTGACATCCCAAAGGACACATGAGAGGAGAACTAAGTGGTGTGATAATAGGATTGAGAATTGCTTGCACTGGAGCAAGTGATGCAGCTCAAGAAGGATTATCGTTAATGCTGGGTGTGATAAATGATTACTCTTTTACTGTTTATTTTTGTGTCCTTGAATGAAGAAATAATTTTTATAAGACCTTAACCTCTGAGTTTTGGTCTTGCAGCTTTATGTTCAGCTATTAAACATACAGAGGGTATAAGGGTTATCAAGTGTCTAGGATATAAGTAATGCAATGTGTCGTAACAGTGCCTCTCAGTTATCAGTTGGGCTCATTAGTTGCTGGCTGTGCAACTAATATGTAATTTGTGTCTTTTCATATGTAGCAAAGCAGCTTACTGTTTGCTAAAATGATGTTTTGTCTAGGCTTCTACCAAACTGATAAAGTAATGCTTTTTAATCAGAATGTTTTGTTTAAGGTGAAACAACCATCATTCATAAATGAGTACTTTATATGTTATTTGCTTCTTAGAATTTTGGGGTTTTATTCACAGTAGTATTAACTGTTCTTTCATGAAGTATGTTCAAGATGAAGTAGGCTTTTTTTTTTCCCCAAACTTTTTTTTAGAAACGTAGCATTTATAATGTCTAATATAATGATATAGAAACATTGTTTGCAGCTATGGCTGAAGTTAACAACATTTACATGGAAATAATGGAAAGAATAGTCCAATTGGAAAGGACCTGCTTCAGGTTTAGCTGCTGCATCTCTTCAGGGCTGACCAAAAATTGAAGCGTGTTACTGACCGAATTCATTGTCCAATTGTCTCTTGAACACTGACAGACATGGAGCATCAACCACCTCTCTAGGAAGCCTGTTCCAGTGTTTGACCACTCTCATAGTACAGAAATTTTCCCTAATGCCCAGACTGACCCTCCCCAGGCACAGCTTTGTACCATTCCCATCCTGCCATCTGTTTGAAGAAGAAGAACCCAACGCTTCCCTCTGCTTCCCCTCCTCAGGGAGCTGCAGAGAGCAATTTCTTTGCTATTTGAATTCACAGAGATAGACTGCATTTTCATGTGCTTCTTCCTACTTTATCAATGTGTTCCAATGCTATTCCAGTGAAATTTATAACAAAGTTTTAAATTAATAAATATAACAACAATATGACTGCAATCATCTGGAAACCGTAATATTTTCTTTATATTGCTGGTAACTTTTCTTTGTATGTAGGGAGGCCTGTCAGTTTTTGCAAAGCATCGTGATGAATTTCAGTAATAGTCACACAGCTTCTCTTTTGTAAAATGCTTAGAAAAGTAGTATACAAACTGTAAATGAATCTGTAATAAATGCATTAAATGCAAAACCTACTGGTAGGACAGTGCTGCAGGTAATCATAAACAAGGTTACCCTGGAAATGACATTGTCACCAGTTTTGGGTACTTTGTGTTCACAATATTAAAGCCATTTGATTTCTAAAATTCATTCCTTGGAAGGGAAGGCTTTGCCTTTCATTTCAAGGCTTTGTCATTTCATTTTCACAACATGCATTCATAACATAA
>PPHD01003064.1:0-32972 GCA_002909625.1 Bambusicola thoracicus
AGATGACATTTAAGTCCAAATTTTTTTCTTTTTATTTGAAGAATTAGCAGTTAATGAATTGTATTTGCCGGTATGTGTGTTTTGTTAAACAGCACATAGTAGAACATATACCGCTAAAAGGAAACGTACATTCTAAAATCAGAATCAGGCAGTTGAGCTAATCTCATTTTTAAAGGGAGCTTGAGAATGAATGTATGAAAGTAAAATATAATTGTTGTTTATACAGGTGCATATAATGGTCTTGAAGATCTAGCCAGGTTGAGCAGCTGGTGGAATTCCAGTACTGATCAGTGTATGTGTCCTAGACTGGGGGATACTCTGGAGAAATATGACAGTAGCAGCCTGGTTACTCCAAGAGCGCTTTGGTTTTGATGTAATCATCCTCCTCCCAAGGCAGAGCTTGTTTGTGTTGCCACAGTGCGTGGCAGTGTGTATCAGCTCAGGTGCAGCTGTATTCTGTTCTCTTGTACAGCCCAGGCCACAAGGGGATATGTGCACTGTTATGTCCCATGGGGGCACTATGTAGTCCTGGTGTGGCTAGCTGACTTTGAAATCCTATAAAAAGGGCAGGACTTCTGGTATGCCATCCTCATTAGAGATAGTTGATAATTATTTTGAGATAGAAAATTTTAACAATATATTTTGATTGCTTTAAAAGGTAGGTGTTTAAATGGTAGGTGTTTAAATCTAGCGGTCTTGGCGTCATCAGTTTTCAAAAAATTCAAATAGATGAGGCATCCAAAACCCCAGTTTCCAGAAGCTGTTAAGCATGGGGATTATTGGGCGCAAACCCCTTAGACTGTCCTTTACTTATATCATAGGAGATTAGGAGTATTACTGTAAGACGCTATTATCATTCTGCTTCCTGGCTATCTGCTTTTAGTTTCCATCCGTGAAAAGCTTATGATTTTGGTGCCACCTTCCGATCAGCAAAATAATCAGCTTTTACTACATAGAGTTTGTTGATAGTAATTTTGTGTACAGTACATACACAGTATGTTCTGTACAAGCAAAGGGATCAGTGTTTTGCAGATGTTTTACTGCATAGCTTTGTACTTCTTAGAGGCATGATTGAGACATCATGTAACAGTGCCTAGGATTGTTTCAGCTTAAACCCTTGCTGTGGAAAAACTGCTCAAAGTTAGTATTCTTTAGAACAAAAACTTCTGGTTTAAAAGATATCTTGGTATAGAACATCAGTATCTGTGGTTTTCTTTTTTTTGTCTTGTTTGTATTAAGACTCCAAAATAATAGAATTAAAATACCAATGTGTGCTATAAAATTTTATATGGTAGGATATATAAGCACCTATACTTATATCGTTAATTATCTTATATCCACTTTCCTAGGAACAAGACCATTTTGTTTTACTTTAACATTCTGAAATGTGCCAGTCCTGTAGTGTTAATTAACCTCCAGTGCCCTACAACACAGGTGAGTGAAATAGCGATATTTTCCCTGCCTTGTAGATGTGGTGCCTAAGAACTAGATGTACATTTTTTTGGATTTTAAAAGTACTGTTCGTATCCAGCTAAATACCATACAGTTGTTTTATGGATTACGTATAGAGCATAAAGTATCTGCGTTCTGTTATGATCAGAAGAAAATAAATGGAAACATAACAGATTGTGTATTTTAGGTCAGAGTTGAAAAAAAGCCTAGCTTAATACAGCAATTTGTTGTTCATTAATTTATTGCAGGCAGCTGTCCAATAGTAATAAGTGTACACAAAAAATCATTTTAATTGACAGCTAGGGTTTTCCAAGCTGTGCATGTACAAGAAAATGCATATATCCCCAGTGACAGAAGTTTCTGGGTGTGGTTGGCTATTATGGCACTTTCATAATTGAAGAAAGCTTATTTTGGACTAATGCCTAAATTTATAATCTCCCTTAACTGTGCTGCAGCTTATTGTGAAGCTGTGAAATTACTCCAGTTACTGAACTCATGTGGATTAAAGTTATCCTTCTGGTCTTGTTTACGTGAGACCGTTTTATTGTCCTGGTTTGCTGAGCAATTGTACGTACAGTTATGTCAGTTCATCTTGGAAAGAAAAAAACTATGTCCTGAGGTAGGTCAGAGGAGTCAGGGGCAGGACTGCTCTGATCCACCCTTGCTACCAGAGTATTTGTACTGTGTAAATAACAGGTGATCGTTTGGTCTCAGTCATCTTGAGAATGTTTGGTGAAATACAGTGTTGCTTTGGATGACAGCTGTTTTTTGGTGACCAGTTGACTGATTCCAGATGTTAATTGTCTATTTATTTCACTGTCTTTGAAAAGTGGTTCCCATTCCAGCTTGTCCCTTCTCCCGATCCCTATCCTTGCCAGGTTTGTCTCACCTATTTACTGTGACTGTACAGATTATTTGACACAGCTGAGGTGATGGAGATCTCTGGGAAGGGAGAGCAAGAGTCCTCTTAACTCCATTCAGTTGCTGACAGAATGAAAGCTTTATTGGCAGCAGATTAGGATTTGAAATTTCCATCTGCCCATGCTCAAGACATGGAAACAGTTACCCTGCAGTCTTTGGACTTTGTTGTTGCAACAATTCAGCCTGTTCTAAAATGCTGAGATCATTGTGTGGGATTTGACTGGTACTGTGTTCAAGCTGGCAGTGGTCATGGACCAGGAAAGATGAAACACTTTGTTGAAACAGAGTTTGGGGGTGGGTGGATAGTTACTTTATTTCAGACATCTCCAAAACTGAGTATGCTGCAGAGGTTTAATTCCCTGTTGTTTTTTTTGTGTTGTTTGCTCTTGTTTTTTGTAAAAATGCAGAAGAAACTTTAGCTTGACAGTTCCTGTTTTAATCTGCAAATAAGATCTTTAATTCCTGCCCCTTTCATGTCAGATAGTTCAGGAGAGAAAAGCAAGAACCAGCATGTAAAGAGATTCAGTTTTAAACTGAGGCTGTGGATTTACAAACTTGTTATAATAGTTCACTGGATCCACAGACAGCATACTTCCTTTCCTTGTTCATAGGTGGGAAAACTGAGGTTATAGAAGAGAGTACTTGTACTCACCTTTTGCCCCAACAAGGGCAGAGCTCTTCTTTCTTTGTTTCTTGACCTCTAAGTGATCCACAGGTCCATAATACTCATTAAGAAAGACTCTCTTGCAGCATGTAGCCTGGGTGAAGGATTTTCCTGTTAGTCTAAGGATTATCCCAAGATCTTTTGACAAAACTTTTTCAAATTTATCATACATGACAAAATGCCATTGAGATGAAATACGCTTACATTGTATTTCTCTGATACACAAGTAGCAGAGCTTTGCAAAGTGTGTTTGGGACTGCCTTCAGAGTCTGTGTGCTGGGACAGCTTCATAGAATCATAGAACCATAGCATGACCCCAGAAGACCAGTGTTCTCAAAGGTAGTCCCATCCTTCACCATTACATAATCAGAGCCTCCTGAGTGAATGTATTCATCATACCTAAGTCCTCACTCAATTTCTGTTATAAATTCCATTTATGCTTGGTGTGATATGAATTTCATCCCTGACATCTAAACTCAACTTTGTCTGTAACTGAAAGAGCTTTGTCATTTGTCAGTAGCAAAACATTAGTTATTTGAGTGACATACTGTGGACATACATTTAACTGAAGAACTTGTGTGTCAGGTAGAGCACTTTCAGTTGCCTGATATTTTTTAATAAACTTCTTATAAATGTAATAGAAAGGAATGCAGTGTATCCTTTGGAAATAGCTGTGTTAACACCTTGTTCATGTAGCTATTAGAAAGCATCTGGAGGGGGGCTAAGAAGGTATGGAAGGATCTGGAGGGCAAGGCATTTGAGAAGTGGCTGAGATCCTTGGTTTGTTCCACCCAGATCTGAGCAGGCTGAGGGGAGGCCTCACAACTGCCTGCAGCTTCTCTCAGGGAGGCAGGGGCAGTGCTGAGCTCTACTGTCTGGTGACAGCAACAGTACCCAAGAGAATGCCGTGGAGCTGTGTTGGGGGGGGGTCAGGTAGGGGATAGAGAAACTTTCTGCCCCATAGGGTGGTGGACATGAAACAGCTCCCCATGGCAGTGGGCACAGCCCTGAGCTGCTGGAGCTCAAGGAATGTTTGGACACCACTCTCAGACATATGGTTTGGGTTTTCCATGGTGCTGTTTGGCTGGGGATTGGACTCAGTGATCCCTGTGGGTCCGTTCCAACTTGAGATATTCTATGATTCTATGTATTTTTCTTTTCTTTTTTTTTTTTTTGCAGCTTTGTGTCTCAAAGTGCCCGGACAGGTTTGCAACCTACATTGATGTTCAAGCTTCCTACAGATATAGGCCAGAGCAGTGGAATTACTTCAAGCAGTACTGCAAACCTGGTTTTAACAATCCTCGCAAGGTGTGTATGTATCAAAAGGTGATGGGATACTTTTATTCTTCAGGCAATGTGTAATATGCCTGATTTTACTGAACTACCTTAGAGTTTTAGATTATTCCAGTATCACCATATTAGGAGCATTTCCATGTATATGGTTGGACACTGATTTACTCATGGCTTAGATCTTTTATGCACACCAAATTCCCTCTGTCAGTGATTACTGTTTTCTTACAAAGATACCTGCAGCTACCCATGTAGGTGCAGTACTGTAGCAGACAGTATTCTCCAGTACTTAGATACACCACAGCAGTAGAGCAGAGTATCTCAACCCAGTTCTTAATGCTGATGTGTCATTTACAGCCAGTTTATCTATTTTTTTTAGCTAGAAAAATTGATCTGTCCTTAATAAAATAGATTTGGCACTGAATGGTACTATAGGCATTTCTCATCTTTAAAACACTTTGCAAATCAACTAAATTAGTTATGTTAAATTCTTACTCTTCCTGAAGAGAAAAAAAAAAAAAACGAGGAGTTAAGGAACAACTTGTCAGTCACCTCTGATCTAGATGCAGATCCAAAGTAAGCAGGTTTTTTATTTTTTTTATTGCTAGAAAAAGCAATAAAAATAGTTTTTTCCAAAATCACATTGATGGGTATGGATTCTCACATTGTGAATGTTTCTTGTAGTTCCACCGGTCAAGTTCAGGGAGGAGGCTACAAAGCCCAGTCTGGAACATTTTTTCAGACTGGGTGAGAAATGAAAGGCATTTTGTTATTCTGCTGTGTATTCAGCATTCTTATTTTTCCCCTTTTTAGTCTGTTGCTCAAGTCCTACGTGATGAAGATTGTCCTTCGATGATCATTCCAAGCAGGCCTTGTGAGTGGTTCTACTTCTTACACCCATCTTAGATGATTTTTAGTATTCACAGTAAAAGCGCAACTCTGATCTGAAAAATATTTTGTGGCAAGGTCTATAGGAGCTGTTACCTGTTGGTGACTGTCAATCATTTTTAATATTTAAAAGTATAAAGATTTCTTTCTAACTGCTGTCTGTGAACATGCAGCATGTGCTCCAGTCAAGCTGAGCACTTTTTTCCTCATGGATCACCACTAATACTGAAAAAATTTACAGTTCAAGTTAAGCACATGGGCAAGCACAACCCCATTGGCTTCAAGAACATACCATGAATGTGCAAAGGATTGTATGGACAGCTGTTAAAGTTCAGAGGGTACTTGAGCCTGATTACAGTGCAGCTCAATTTTCACTTGTAATGCTGGCTCTGTAAGGCATATAGATCAGGAATAAAGAGGCTAGAAGATATTTTTGTCTCTACAGTTAGTAGGTATTTCTGATAGATCTCAGAGTTGGTCTCAGCTGCAGGAGTATAATAGCAAGATTGTCTGCCACTGCATGAAAATGAGAAAGTGCTGTTTGTTTTTCCACGTGGACATTGTATAAACCAGGGGCAGGTGTAAAAACAAACAAACAAAAAAAAACCAGATTCACTTAAAAATAAGTTAAGAATTTTATAAAAATTGATATACTGACCCGAAAGTCAGAAAATTGATTTACAGAGCTAGCATCTTTTTTCAAACTACATTATGCAGCGAAGATTACAAAGGGAGGAAAAGGGACGTGTTAATTATATTCTCAGAATACTTGGTAGGACAGATATTCTAGACTGGATATTGAAGCCTGGTCTCATTAGGTGTTTGAAACAGATAAGAATAAAACAGAATTGTTATGTAAAATACAGCTCTGTAGGAGGAGTGATCTGCTTTCCTCTTCCAAATGAAAACCTGAACATTTTGCAGGAAAGAGCCAGGAAACAAAACAGAGTATGTGCCTATCTCTCCTTTTCTCTCTCTTTTATACTTCCTTCCTTCTCTCATCTAACCAATAGTTTCTGTGTTTGGTTTTTTTTCTATTGCCTCCTCTCCAAGAATACCTCGTGACAATAACTGCTATTGCAGTTCATCTGGCATATGAGGCACTGATGCTTGCTGTTATGTTTTGGTTTGGGTCTTAATACCATTAGTGACCGGTTATGTTAAGTCTGTCCCTGGAGACTGGCTTGATTATTGCCACATAAGTTACATATTTAAGGTGATGCAGTATTTGTAAGCTGCCAAGATACTGGCAGAGTAATTCTGCATTTTTTACAAATTCTTCAGCTACTACAGATACTACTATTGTTTTTTCAATAGCACCCGGAATCTCCAGTTGAAAGCAATGCTTCCATTATGCCTGAACTTGTATAAACATAGGACAAGAAGTCCCAGAGTATAAAAATTATCATATTTTATATATTGACTCTTCCAAGATCTTTCGAAGTCAACATATCAATAAATCATCAAGTGAAAAACAATTGACATAATTAAATTGAAATAATTTAAATATGTTAGAATTTGTTGCATCTGCTTTCACAGGATGAAAGTGGAGCTTGTCATGAAATGTAACGTGTATGCTTTGTTTTGATATTTTGAGTAGTTCTTAAGAGATGCTTCCCAGACTTCTCCACAAAGAATGGTGTCCTAACTGTGGCAAACCAGACTACGTTCAGAGATGGAAGAGGGAAAACAAGAAATGTAACTGATCTCAGGGAAGCTGCAAAGTAGGTTCTACCATTCTTTACAGCTCATTTGTTGCATTCTGAGATTGTGAAATAATTTAGGCTGAAGATAACCAGGCAAGATTTGCTAATAGGTGGTGTCTTTGTGCCTGAGCAACTGCACAGTTTCAGTAAGGGAAACACTAAACACTGTGGAATACAGAAATGAGCAGGGAACTAAAAGTTTTAGTATGATTGTCTCAAAGTAATTGTTAGTTTTTAAATGATTCTTGGCTTTTTTTTCCTAGTGAAAGAGATCAAGAAAAGCATTGAAGGAAATTGAAGAAGGCTAAAAATGAAACCCTAATGTGCTGTGCTGTTTCCTGTGCTTAGCCTTTCTGCTAACATGGACTGTCCTAGTACTATAGGCATTTCATCTCATAAGAGTGCTCCTGTTTTTGTTTTTAATGTGTCTCATGGTCAAAAAGTGATGTATCATAACATGTCCCTTGCAGGTGGTCTCTCCTGGAGTCACAACTGATGTCTTTTAGTACATACTTAACAATACATGCTTTTCTTGTGACATAATAAGTGATTATGACTGGTAATAATTAGCACGTATGGAGTTTTTTAAATAAAGCTGTATCAGGAGATGTGTAGACTTTTTTTCCTGCAGTTTTTTGAAGATTTTTAACTTAGAATCTTCTTTGATGTACCTAAGATTGATGTTGGCTTACTTACAGAACTGAAGTTGAATAATAGTAATATAGACATATTACTAGCAGTGATATTTCAAATTCATTTAATGGGGCTATCTGCTGTTTAGATAAATTCTGCTTGTCTACTTGATGCAACCTTTTCTTGGGTTTGTCTTTTCTCAGTGGTATCAACAACGTCCTGGATGCAAGATCAGTTGGAATGAAAATTTTTGAAGACTATGCCATTTCTTGGTATTGGATATTAATGTAAGATTTCAATGAGTAATTGTAAATTTTCCAAAGCCACTTTGGGGTGTGAAGAAATTGAAAAAATAGATCATGTATGTGTTTGTTGCCAATTCTACACTTAAACTCAAAGAGCAACTGTTTCTAATAGCAGGCAATATCCAAAAGGTTTTATTTCATAAGGAAGATTTTAAAATACAGATTTTCAAATAATTCTCACGTGAGACAAAGTGACCTTTGTTTGGAATAGCAGGCGTGCATGAAAGAGAAGATTCTCACTTTCCTCACTTTTTGTTTCTGTCTCTTATCTCTCCAGCGGGCTGTTCATTGCAATGGTAGTGAGCCTGCTCTTCCTTGTGCTGTTGAGGTTCACAGCTGGGGTTCTCTTCTGGATTTTCATCTTTGGTGTGATTGGAATTATAGGCTATGGTAAGTGTAATCTAGCCTGTGAGGCTGTTTTTCCTTATTGCTTAGGTTTGGGCAAGGAAAGTCAGTAATTATATAAATTTTACAGCAGGGAGAAGTGTGATTTTTGGACCTTGTTAATAGAGAAGGGCTTAAATGGCAGCAAAACTTAGTAAAAATTCAGCTCTGCTGTCACAACAGCAGATGTGTTTACCTGAATTATCTACCCATGGTGCACTTTGTAATCATTTGTACCAATATTCCTTTTTATATATGTTGTTTCATAGTTTATTGGTCTCATAGTAATGCATTTTTGTTTTTTGCTTACCTGATGTGCAGAGGACAAAACACTTGGCTTGTAGAAGATTACTGAAAAAGAAACTTGTCTTTGCAGTCTTCAGAAATACACATTTTATGTTGATTGCTTTTTAAAAGGCACCTGGCATTGTTACTGGGAGTATGATCATCTCAAAGGAATACCTGGATCTGACCTCACTGTTTACGATATTGGATTCCAGACAGACTTCCGAGTGTACCTTCAACTGAGGCAAACGTGGCTAGCATTTAGTAAGTGCCCTTTAAAACTGATATCACTTAATGGATATTCAGGAAAATGAATCAGTGTCTTGTTACAGTGTCTGCCTTCCAAACACGTCACTCAGAGAGGTAAGAAGAATTCTTTTTCTTTGTATTGTACAAAGTATCTGTTTTTTGCAAGGAGGATTGTATATTTGGAAAAAAAGATAATGCAATTACACTGCTGATGGCAGTGGAAAACATGCTTGTGTATTACACTTCATGTATATTCTGTCTTCATAATGGGCAAGAAGTTAGTCCTGGTGAAGTTGTGAAAGGGCATTTTTCTCTCCTAATCCACTTATTCTCTCTCTTTGAGAGCTCCAGAAATAATATTAATAACTTTGTACGTCTTTGTAGAACTGTTTATGATTGGGTCACTTTATTTATTTATTTATTTGGAATCTGCTCTAAGACTGTGGAATGACCCTTCACAAATTTCATTAGCTTTGTTTTCAAGAGTGCTTCATTGCCTATTTAAAACAAAATTCTACTGGAATGTGAGAGCTTGCAGCATTCACATTTCCCCAGGGAAGAAGGAACAGAAGAGAGAAGCAATGTATGGAAAATATAAATTCCACTGCTGTTACTACTCTACTAGAAGGCATACAGATGCTTTACCTGGGATGATGAATGGAACACAATCTAGATAAAACTCTGCCTCTCCTTACGAGTAGCTGAATTAATAGGATGGTAGTATATAGGTTAATCTCTTTTCTTTTTTGTGTCTTCATTAGATTGTCAAAATCATAAGGCATCTTTTTATGCATTGTTGAGGCAAATTTTTCTAGTATGCTATTTCTAGAGGATCTTATGACCGTGTTATGTCATTATGTCTCCAACCTCTTGTAATTCTTCTCTCTTCTCCTGCCTGACTCTTAGCAGCCAGTTTGGAGTCTATCTATAGGTCAATGTCACTTTTCAGATTAGTAAACTAAGATAGTCAGGAATTAAATTATTTCAACCTGCAAAGCAGTTAAATATCTTTGAAGAAAATGTGGGCCCTCTCAGTCCTAGCCTAGAACTCATTATGTGTTAACATTGCTTTCTTTTTTTTTAAATGGTTCAAGTTTCATTAACTTAAAAGAACTTAAATGAAATGAGAAGTGAAACCTAATAATCATTTCTTTCATGGGAACCTGTATAAAAGTAGGTACTGAAATGCATGTAACAAACTTTGCTGAGAGCACCACTGTGATTATTTGCCAACTGCAGTTCTGATGGCCAGAGGGCTGGTTTAGATGTCATCTAATTGTTTGAAGCACCCAAACTTAATGGATATGTCTCAGAGTCAGAAGAGATGTGTTTCAGGACACAGACTACCACACATGAAGTCCAGATTTTTTTTCTGTAAAAGTAGGTTTTGAACTGAGATAATTAGACTGAAGCAGACTCTTTTAACCAGAGCTGGTTAATGACTCAAATCTTGCTAAGAGAAGAAATGTTCTGGGACGTGCCACTCTGCTTTCAGAACTCAGAGGCAGTTTGTATGATTGCAGCAGCATGACCAGAAGCTGCAAATAATTTGTCCATCCGAGCCTCTTTTTTTCTTGTTTCTAATGTGAAATTAAAGAAGCTCCTACCAAGTTAACACACAAACAAAACTATTGATTTAAGTGCATTTAGATATTAGAACAATATGCATCACAAAAACACACTCTTCATGAAAAAATTAACTCATCTTTTTATTTATTTTATCGCACCTGGATGCTGCAAACTAGTAACAGTAAAGCATCAACTCAGAAAATGCTTGTTTATTAAAAATATAATTTGTTAAGGATAAACTGTATTTAAGATGAAATGTTGCAGTCGTATTTAAGTGGATTATTATCTTTGCCTTAGAATGCAATCTTTCATTTTTCCTCTAAAATTAAAAACACTAATGTCCTGCATTCTGGCTAGTTCCCTATATGTGGAATTGCCCTATGCTGTCACTTAGAAAGTTCTGACATGGAATTGGCAGTTAGCAGCAGTGAGACAAAAGGAGATCTACTTCAGCAGAGAATCTCGTGGAGTTCATGAACGGTAGTGTCAAATATAAGACAAAGTAAAAAAAGCAATTTACAAAGGCAGTGTGTTTGTTTGATTCTTGAAAAATTTGATCTTTTTTTGTTGTTGTTATCTACAGTGATAATACTTTGTGTTGTTGAGATCATAATCGTATTGATGCTGATCTTCCTAAGAAATAGGATCCGCATTGCTATTGCGCTGTTAAAGGAAGGTAGTAGGTACGTTTGTCTGACTTTAACATTTTTTTTAATTTATTAAAATGATCTCTAAGATATAATCTTCTTGAGCTTTATCTTGTACTACAAGGTTGGGTGTAAATGCACAGTACTGGATTGGTTGAGTATAATGGATAGTATATGGAATTTTGCTCAGAAGAACTTTCTGTTTTGCAGTAGGACGTATATCTCAGTTCCTTGCCTTAGGAGTACATACACAGTGGTACTGTGTGTTCTCAGTGCAAAAGGGTGTATCAGCTGAAATGCAAAGTGTGGTACAGTATTAATAGGAGCCTGGGTACCTGTATCTGCCAACCTTGTTCTGTCACTGGGTTGTCTACAAAGTGCCAAATTGGTGGTGGAGTGTTACAGTGGCTGCTATTCAGAAAAGACTGGATTTTCTGGCTTCAATGAAACTTCTGTGTGGACATGGATAAATCTGCAGAGACTTCCATGACCAGACATTGTAAAATGGCTCAGTCCAAGACACTTCTTTTCAGCTCTGAGCAAAGGAGAAAGCAGACCAGGATGTGTTAGCTGAAGGACCTGGAGACTTCATTTTGTGACTCCTAAAATCTGCGTAGACTTTGTTTGCAATGGTTCCTGTTTTATACAGTGCCAATGCTTAGTTCTTTTTAAAACTGGTTAGGTAACAAAGGGGAAAAGGGCTTAAAAAATCAGACCCTTGGGTTTCATTACAGATAGGCTGAAGGTCTGATTGACAACCACTGAAAGCATCTTCCTTGGCAGTAGAGCTCTGTTACTGTGAACACAGTACCTGCAGAATTGAGATCCTAGCTTCAGATTGTGCTACCACCATCAACAAGTAGCTCAAACTAAAAAGGATTATATTAGGATCTGATAAAAAGCTTGTCTTAAATTGTTGTTACTTACTGATGCATTTTATTTCTTTCATAGGGCTATCGGTTATATAATGTCTACGTTGTTCTACCCAATTGTCACCTTCATACTCATTGCAATTTGCATTTCCTACTGGGCTGTGACAGCTGTGTATCCTTCTGCCTGTATACTTCTGTGGATAATGTTTTTCTATTCTAAAAGAGAAGACCATGCTCTGTGATACCACCTTAACCAAGCCAGTATCAAGAAGCCTATTTAGTCACCTATCACTTGCTGCGCTGATGAGGGATTGTTTCTTACTGCACATTTGGGTGCAATGCCAAATTTGGACAGCAGATTTAATTTCTGCTAAGGCGGTAAAGATCATGTGAGGCCTTGTATACTAATTGAGGTTGACTTTAACAGGTGAAAGAAGTCCTCAGCAAAGATGGAATATGACATTTAATGTGCTGCATGCTCTACAGGCCTGATGTTAATGATCTCTTAGTTAGCTGGGGATGTTCCAGGTAGTCTTTGTTCAGAAAAGTGTAGGAGAGGAATGAGAGCTTATAGTGCATGGAGTTCTCTCAGTCACCATTGTTTGTTCCTGGAAAAGCAGGAATTTGACAAGGTATTGGAAATGGGAACATTGCTTTTTGAAAACAATTTTTTCTTCTTTCATGTACCAAGAAGTTCAGATATTGTTGTTCAGGACAATGTTAATTTATCCTTGTGCCCTGTGTCTACTATTCATCAAAGCAGAATAGTCAAAGACCACTGCATAAACTGCCTTGCCATGGGTAGGTGTGCAGGAGAAACAGAGGCTACCTTCAAGGTTATTGCAGAATCACAATCACAGAATTGCAGGGGTTGGAAGGAACCTCAAGAGATCGTTGGTCTGAAGTCCAAACCCCTGCTAAAGCAGGTACCCTAAATAGGTCACACAGGTGGGTGTCCAGATGGGTACTGAATATCTCCATAGAAGGGAGACTGTGCAGCTTCTCAGGGCAACCTCTTCCAGTGCTCCCTCACCCTTACCAAAAGGAATTTTTTTAAGCATGTTAGTATGGAACTTGCCATGTTCAAGTTTTAGGCCTTCTTTTCCCCAGGCTGAACAGACCCAGGTCACCCAGCCTTTCCTCATAGGGGAGATGCTCCAGACCCTGTATCATCTTTGTGGCCCTCTGCTGAACCCCTTTTAGGAGATCGTCGTCTTTTTTTGAACTGGAGAGCCCAGAACTGTACTTAGTGTTCTAAATGTGGCCTCACCAGGGCAGAGTAGAGGGGGAGAATCACCTCCCTTGACCTGCTGGCCACTCTCTTTTTAATGCACTCCAGGATGCATTTAATGCATTGGCCTTCTTGGCTAATGGGCACACTGCTGGCTCATGGCCAAGCTGTTGTCCTAGTGGACCTGTTGTCCACCAGGAGGCCTAGCTCCTCTTCAGCATGTCAGCCCCTACACTTCCTCAGTTCAGAGATAGCTTGACTTAGTTCTCAGAGTAATGAGAATATTCTGTCATGTCT
The DNA here is from genome assembly GCA_002909625.1 of Bambusicola thoracicus. NCBI lineage: Eukaryota > Metazoa > Chordata > Aves > Galliformes > Phasianidae > Bambusicola > Bambusicola thoracicus. Next base: position 13,394 of record PPHD01003064.1, read on the forward strand.
TTCAGACCCTCGTGTACATATCTGCATAGCAAAAATATTGTTTCTATTATCTACGCGGGCTCTTTAGTGCTAATGGTTCCCCACTGCAGTCTTAAGTTGCTCAAAGCCTACAGTTCTGTGATTCCTCCTTAAAACATTTCATTAAGTTTTCTAGCTACATCAGGAGAACCTGTGTATAAAGTAATGGCTAATCAAACACTGTGCAAGTATGCAAACCTGACTTGTGACCCAGAGGTAAGTGTAACTAGTGTTTACCTATAGTAAAAATTACACTAATTACATTTCTTAATTGCTATTAAATGCAATGCTAGTAGGAAACATGCATATTTTAGAAGAATTATTCTTCATGTTAGATCTGCAAATAGTATACTTCAGATAACACACCTTTGTTCAAAGCAATTTTCAGACATAAACTAATTATTCTTCTGAAGTGTCCCATAAGGCAGGTGGATATTAGTGATCCTATTTTACAGGGTGAGAAAGAAAGAGGGAGAAATACTGATTTATTTGGAAAGTTGTTTTTTGAATTTGTGAAGTTTCTATTTCATTGTCTTCGCTTCACTTCAGTTCAAATGGGTGATTTACCTGAGGTGCTGATTTGGTCTACTATTTTCAAATAAATTGTATATACTTTTTTACCTGGGTATATTTTCCTTAATGAAGCCAAAGCAATATATGTATCTTAAAAGGAGACTCCTGAAATTCAAATTCCATTAATTTTTGTTTCAGGCAAGTGGTCAACAGCCCTGTTTGCTAATTCCATACTTTAAAGTCAAGCATCTGCATGAGACATCAACATAAATCCTTAAATATGTAAAAAGCTTATGTAGTATTGGAGTGCAGTGTTGGATAAGTTAATGAAACATCAGGCGGAGTTCTGTGATACTGTATTGTCACTGAACTAGAGATATTCCACACAGAATTCATTGTTTTGTTTCTTTTTCTTTCTATACAGACATTTAACACAACCAATGTAACGAAATTATGCCCAGGTGCTCAATGTACATTTGCTTTTTATGGAGGAGAAAGCCTGTACCATAAGTACATCTTCATCTTTCAGTTAGCCAATGCCTTTGTCTTTCTCTGGCTGGTAAACTTTGCAATTGCACTGGGTCAGTGTACCCTTGCTGGTGCCTTTGCCTCTTACTACTGGGCTTCTCGAAAACCAGCAGATATTCCACTGTGGCCGCTTTTCTCTTCATTTGGACGGGCAATACGGTAAGACTGTGAAGCTTTAGGTGAGCCTTGTAATTTATTCAACAAATGCTCTTTTTAAAGTTAGGGAAGCCAGATGGAGAATATAAACTGAAAATGATTAGCCAGAATGTGTATTTTGTAGGGGGATCATGAATTCAGTAGCCCAGCAGGGCAAGGCAGCTGCATCTCGATGCTCCAAGATTCAGCCCCTTAAAAAGCTGAGCAGCTATTCCCAGTAGATGCACACACCTGAATACATATATGCAACAGATACGTACACAGCTGGCTGTGCAGGTTGACCTACACACACACAGAGTACTTGCACAAACACCAGCAGCCCCAGTGGCATCAGCCTGTTCTCATCTGTTCGGAGTCCCTTACTGATCAGTTTGAAGGTCTCTTGGTGTATATAATTCCCACTAGTGGACTTTTATCCAATTTTATGTACATGTAATGGTACATATACATGTTCAAGGTGCATATCCCACCACTAGCCTTAGACACTTGTCTGTGCAGTAGCTGGCGCTTGGATCTCCAAACTCTCCAGTTACTGGCAGCTGGACGTATGAATCCGAGGCTCACAGCCCTGCTCCAGTTGCTCTTACAGACTCCTTTCCTCACACACACACACTTCTCAGTAACCCCTAGACATCTGTCTCCAGCAGTTTTCAGAACCCCTGGTTCCTCAATCAGCCACCTTCTCCAGGTGCCTTGCAACAAGGTCTCAGCTGATCCACAGATCCTACAGTCTCTCCAGTGGTTGATCAGGACCATCAGGACCTTCAGGACCCTCTAGTAGCCAACTCATCCTGTAGTTTCAGCTTTAGGGAAATAGGCATGTACTTGGCTCCCAAGCTACCTAAGCTACTCACCAGCTAACCAACCTTAATATCTGCACACTCACATACTCTAATTTGCTCCAATTACTGGCACCACAGTTGCACAGACACTCTGACCTGTGGTCTCAGTTGAGCTTCTGGCATGCAAGTCCCTCACTAAGGAAAATAGCTGGAGGTGGAATTTAATAAGATAGGTCAGACTGTGCTGATCAAATGCAGTGCATGGCCAGATAAGTTTACTGACCTGTAGCTATTTATATGCAGCTGACCCTTTTTGTGCCCTTATCCCTCATTTTTAACCATACTTGTTCCTCCTCAAGCTTGATTTCTCCCTATACTTGCCTTTAATTCCTCCCCTAAGCATCTCATAATCTCTAATTATCTTCCCTTGCAACCCAGAATGTGTTCAATACCCCAAGTCATTAACACCCTCCAGTCTGAAAAGTGCTCAGGGAAATCAATTCTTGTCGACTCACCTTGATGGGCTTTACATCTGAGCCAAGGGACTGATGGCTTTCTTGGGATTGGTTGTCCTTTCCTCTGAGTGCCTCATTTGGGTTCCCCACCTACCACTGTGCCTCTGTGCTTGTGGAGGTGGGCTTTTGGTGGAACAATCCTTCTCCTGTTGCAGGTCTGGGTGAAGCAAGACAGAGCATTGTTCAGGATGTGCACCCTGCTATTTTTGCTCTGTGTTTTGTCCCGTGCACTAACCTACTGTTGTTAGAGCTTAGCTTTTCACATTATTAAAAGTGTGGTGCTTCCTGTCAGCTTAGAGGATGCACTGATTCAATAAGTGCATAGCTGACTAATAGAAATAAAGGAATACACACATTTTTAAAACCTGAGTATAAGATTAATGAGCTCGTAATCTTTTGATACAAAAAGCTTCTCTTGACTTTATGAGATAATGGATTGACAGTTCAGCTTATAGCTAGGTTGCCATAATTATGTCTCCCACGAATGCTGTGCCCTGACTAGGACTGACTTTATTCTGGAACAGTTATGTCTTTTCCAATACTGCTCAAAGGGCTAGGTTGTGCTGATAGAGAACGCGTATTCTGTGCTGCTGTGATTAAGCTAAAGTTTTGGCAGAGGTAACTAATGTGAATACAACCATTTAACAGCATTTATTTTGTTTTAGATACCATACTGGTTCACTGGCATTTGGAGCCTTAATTCTTGCAATTGTCCAGCTGATCAGAGTAATACTGGAGTACTTGGATCACAAACTGAAAGGTGGGATTTATGAATTGGCACTAACTTATTAAAAACTGCTTTGGTAAATTATTTCCTTCTGTTCCCCAGATGATTTTTCTTCAATGAAAAGAGATGAATTCTGCATTAGTACTTGCCATTGCAGTTCTATTTGACAGCCATTGAATTTGTGATGATTTGCTGAAATTGAGTAAACTGGATTTTCAATGCAGAGTTCACGTGGGACGTGAATCTCATCTAACTGAAAGCTATTGAGCTATATTTGGGTAGGAAGTAGAGTCTGTACCCAGGAGAAAATAATGTTTTTGCTTCTGCCACAGTTTTAAGATTTTCCTCTCAATATGTTTCTGTGTTCTGAAAACTGTTCCTAAGTTCTGCCTATGATGTACTTTCTCCTTTTTTCAGGTACACAGAACTCCTTCACTAGATTTCTACTCTGCTGCCTCAAATGCTGTTTCTGGTGTTTGGAAAAATTCTTAAAATTTATAAACAGAAATGCCTACATCATGGTATGTGCTGTCTTTGCATGTGGTCTCCCCTGTCTGGGACACTGAAATACCCTAGCAAATGCTAGTTGGTAAACAGCCAGCAGTACTAGAATCTGCTGAAAAAATAATATTATTTATGGGAGTTTTCAGGAAATGCATGTGTTGCTACGATGGAAAAGTAAGATTTTTTTTTTCCTTCTTCTAAGCTCTGCCTTTTCTTGCCTGTCCTTGTCCATTCTCCCTACCCTAAAAAGAAAGTGGAAGGGAATGGCAGCATTGGTTAATTTCCCCCTCTGATTCAGCAGCTGAAGTCCTACTTCAACAGGAATGCTAACTTGTTTTTTACTGCATGTTGATGTGACACTTCTGTTTGGAGGCAGTGTTTGAATAAGGAAGTCAGAAGGTGTGTGGTGTCTGTATTTGCTCTAGGAAGACAAAAGCACAAATTCTGTTAGCAGCCGCAGTGATGTTACTCTAAAATCTTGTTATTTTAGCTTCTGGAGGAGAAATCCCAGATTGTCATCTAAGTAAATAGATACATGTTTCAGTTCAGGATGTTGTGTCTTGAAATAATTTAAGTGCTTGAATGCTAGTCACGGGCATTATCTGAAAGTAAGTGGTACTAATAGGTCCATTTTGACCCATGTTATAGTATTGTTTTTGAACATCTTGTTTACAGATGGCAAACTGACTGCACTCCAGAAGAGCTTTCTAGACACTACCAGCTTTTGTAGATGTTATTCCAGAAAGGTCAAATGGTTTTGTTCCTCTGTAACTTCAGTGGCCATACTTCATGCTGATGTAAATCCACTGACTTTGATACTGATACTGCTGACTTCTTCTTGAGACAGAGTCAGGTCCAAGTCATTACCTAAACGGCTCAACTCACTTCTTCTCTTCAAGCACCTGTTCCTTTTCCACTGACTATAAATCTCACATGGATAGCTAGTAAAAAGAGAAGAATCCCTCAGCAAGTAGCATTTTTTGCTCTGTTTGGAAAACTAAGTTGTGACCTTTCAGGTGACAGATGTGTAAGGAGTAGCATGCCCAAAATCAGGTGATTTGGAAGAGAAAGATGAATGATACTATGTCCCAGTCTGACGGGAAGTGTTGAGGGGTAACAGGTGATTGGGTGAAGTGCTTTATGTTCGTGGGAGCGTTCCCAGGACATACACTAGAGGGAGCTATGCATTACATGCAGTGTGATTCTTAAGTGCAAGGAGGTATCCTAATCATTTAAAATACTTAACAGTGCTGTTATTTTGCAGATTGCCATATATGGTAAAAACTTCTGCACCTCGGCAAAGGAGGCATTCTTTCTGCTCATGAGAAATGTGGTGAGGTAAGGGGCCATATCCCAGTGCTTGGAAATGCCAGGATTTGCTGCTGTTTCACTCTGAAGACGCACTTCCTTCCTCTCCCACGTCTGCTCCAACTGTTAATGGTTCTGTCTGTAGAGACGGCCATCACTTCTAATAGGCAGTTTGTAAAAGCAAGCTGTCTGGCATAGTAACCTATGCGAAGTTGATCTAACGTAACTGTTTTGTTTAGGTTGCTCTTTTAAAATCCTAAGCACGTACTAGATTGTAATATTGCCTGTAAGTAACCAATGGAAGCCCCGTGTGAGAAGATCTGTGGATAAAAAGCAATGGGATGTTCATAGTCATGGAATCATAGAATAGCTAGGATTGGGAGGGACCCTATAGCCTATCCAGTGCATACCATCCTGTTGCAGGCTCATTGCCTTCCCCTTGATCGGGTTCCCCGTCCAATCTGGGCACCACCCAATCTGGCCTTGATCACCTCCAGGGCTGGAGAACACCTCCACAGCTTTTCTGGGCAACCTATTCCAGCATCTCACTGCTTTGTGAGTGAAAATTTTCCCCCTAATATCTAATTTAAATCTTTCCTCTTTCAGATAAAAGCCATTTCCCTTTGTCCTATTGCTATCGGACCATGCAAAAAGTCAGTCTCCCTCCTTATCGTAAGTCTCTTTTAAGTACTGGAAGGCCACAATGAGATCTCCTCAGAGCCTTCTTTTCTTCAGGCTGAACATGCCCAGCTCCCTCAGACCCTCTCCAGGGGAGAGGTGCTCCAGCCCTCTGAGCACTCTCATGTCCCTGCTTTGGACCCCCTCAAACAGCTCCACATCTTTTTTGTTCTGGAGGGCTCAGACCTGGACACAGGACTCCATACAGGACCTCATGAGGGTCAAGTAGAAGGGGACAACAACCTCCCTCATCTGCTGGCCGCTCCTCTTTTGATGCAACCCAGGATACAGTTGGTCGTTCAATCTGCAAGCACACGCTGCTGGTTGATGGGTGGAGCAAACCCAGCTGGACAAGTGCAACACCTTGTGCTTGGCCTTGTTGAACCTCATTTGTTTCAATGTATTGTCCAGGTCCCTCTGGATGGCATCCCTTCCTTCTGTCATATCAACTGCACCACTCAGCTTGGTGTCATTTGTAATCTTACTGAGGGTGCCCTCAGTCTCACTGTCTGTGTCATTGATAAAGATGTTAAAGAGTCCTGATCCCAAGATGGACCCCTGCAGGACACCACTCGTGACCAGCCTCCACCTGAACGTAGAGCCACAGCTCTCTGGATGCAATGATCCAACCAATTCTTTATCTCTCAAATAATATATCCTTCAAACCCATATATCTCCAATTTAAAGATAAGAATGTGCTCTGGGACCATGTCAAACACCTCATGCAAGTCCAGATAAGTTACATCTGTGGCCATTCCTTCATCCACCAATGCCATCACTTCATCATAGACAGCCTCTAGATTGCTCAGGCTTGATGTGTCCTTGGTGAAGCCATCCTGGCTATCTCAGCTCGCCTCCCTGTCTCACATGCACCTTAACATAGCTTCCAGGTGGATTTGTTGCATGATCTTCCCAGGCACAGAGGTGAGATTCAATGGCCTGTAGTTTACTAAGTCTTCCTCTCTCCCTTTGTTAAAAAATGAGAGAGTTGTTTCTATTTGAGTCAGCTGGGACTGTGACAGCTGCAGTTTCTCAAATATGATAGAGTGGCTTGGCAAACACATCAGCCAATAGCCTGCTATTTTTCTGTTTCTTGAGCATTTTTCCACCTGCTTTCTCTGAAAATTGAAAGACCTAAGGCTTCAGATTTCTTCAGTAAACATATGAGTGTTGGAAAGCGGCAAGAAAGGAGAGCAAGTACTTTGCTTTCAAAACCATTGTCTTCAACATAACAAGATATTCCCCAGTGCTGGGAACTCCCCAGGCCTTCTTCCTCACTACCAAGACTGGTGCCAAACTCCCTTTTCTCTCCAGTACTTTTCTTCCTAGTTGCTGGTTCTTCCTGATATACTGTGAGATGAAAAAAGGAGAACTTTGTAGCAGGATCTGTTGACTTCACAGCAGGCAGTCCAAGCACAGTAAAACTACTTAAGTGTTATATTATTTAGTGAAGGACTGGGAGGAAGAGAGGAATCGAAGGGGAGGCTGAAAGAGAGCAAAATGGAAACAGTGCTTAAAAAAGAGGAGGAAAGGACTGGACATGGGAAAATGGCATACATCCACTGTGTTACCCTGCATTAATATCAGAACAGTGGTACTGTGTCCCTATCAGGTACTGCCTGTGCAGTAGGAAAAAGAAGGTGCCTTTGTTTCCTCTCAGAACTACTGCCTCCCTGTCCTTTGTACTTCTGCTCTTAATAAGAGCAATAGCTAAAATACAGGCATATAATTTTATTATTTTAAACAGTTTTATTTTGTGTGCTTTGCTTCTTGATCTTCCACAGGCTAATAACGATTTATTCTCTTTAATATTTGTTAATGCTTATCCATCATGGCAGTCAGTACTGTATACTACCATATGCACAGATGCCAGTGCTGGCATGAGGCTGGTGATGCAAAGCTAATTTTCCATGCCATTTTTTACCTGCAGTTTCTGATAAGACAGGCTGGCAGGATTTCAAGCAGAAAGTCCTAGCTGTTGCTTTCAGTGAAGTCTGCAGATTTACTGCCAGTTTTTCTGTCTGCCTTCATTCATTCATCTGTGACCGTTCATCTACTTTGAGACCTCCTACCTTCAGTGTTATACCTTGATATCTTAAAATAGTTATGTGGATTTGGCATGTTATAGAGTCATAAAATGTGGCCAGATGGGACCAACCAAAAAGAGGACCTACCAACAATCTACATAAACATTGCTTTTTGTTATGGTGTTTATTTTGCCTCTTTTGGGCTAGCTTATCTGTGACCCTACTAGAAAGTTTGAAATAAGGGTATTTTGAGATGATGATGATATTATTATTATTTTAAACCAACATGAACAATAAGCAGTCTGCACACCTAATTCATTAGGCCTAATTCGTTAAGGCTTAATTCAGCAAGATGCTCAGGTTGTTTTTATGTTTTTTTTTTCCCCTCACTGGATTAGGCTATAATGAAGTTCATCTCACTATTGCTTTTCTACACTATTACATTGTCAGTCTGTGAAACCAGCAGAAAACAGCTTCTTGTTCACATTTTGTCAGTTATCCATAGATGTAATGAAAAAGAATACAAACTTAGTTTGTGATAACTATATATCATCTGTCCTTTGCTGAACAGAGTTGCAGTTCTGGATAAAGTTACAGACTTTCTTTTATTCCTGGGGAAAATTCTCGTAGCTGGTGGTGTAGGTAAGATGATTTTATTTTATTTTTTTTTAATTCCTATTTTCTGTTACCTACGAGTATACCTCCCATATGCCTGTATGTTTAGTTAACAGTTAAGGGGTTCTCCTTGCTCTGACTATTGAACTTTTTTTTTCTTTTTTTCTTTTTTTAATTTTTTTCCCCTTTTTATTCCCTCTGTGGTTGTGACAGCGTCTTTTCTGTGACTGCTTTTATTAGGCTGGCAGTTGTTGCTAGCAGAAGGATTTCTGCAGCCAAAGCATTATAGCTGGATCAAATCAAATTTGTATCCAATAAATCAGCCATAATCTGTTCTCTCCATGAGAACTGAGCAGACATGCCCATTGCATTTGCTTGGGAGCAGACAGCACACATATGAGAGGAGGTGGTGCAGGTCTGCAGGAGATGGGCATGAAGTTGTGCCATATTCAGTCCCATTCAAAAGAATTTCCAACTAAAAGTAAAAGAAATAAGATGTTTTTAATATCCATATGGTTTTTTCTTTGCTGTCAGTAAATATTAAAAAATATATATTTTTTGTTATTTCATGGCTTGAATTGATTTTTAAAAAATGAACTTCTTTCAGAAATTCAGGTTGGTAGTATTTCCTTACAGCTTATCTAAGTTGTGCTAGCAGTTTCAAAACATTGCTTTACTAACAAGCATATTATTACCAAGACCAGATGTAAATTTTTCTGTCATTACTGTGGAAGGCCTTGCAAGCTGGGGCACAAAACTGATTTCAAATGTTTTTTGGAATGTAAGCCATGAAATACTGAAAATCATTCATGCCTTCTTTCTCTTCAAAAATAAATTATTTTGACTACTTCCATTTTAAAGGAACTGTTCTGTTCTAAATCTATTACTGTGTACTTTACTAGCTACTACTTTACATTTCTTTTTTTTTCAATATGAAATAGTTAAGAATTTCTTCAAGCAATAAAATCTAAAGCGGGATTTTGCCGACTGCTTTAATTTTAGAAAAAAAATCCACGCACTCATCTATGTTATTATCCCACATTATTGTCTTTTTCATCATTGTTTATTCATTTTGAAATTAAATCCAGTAAAGTGATGAAATAAAACAACTGTTTAAAGTCTTCCTGGACCCATGAATATAATTATGGTAATTGATTCATTTATGTCTCTCTTCTGTTCAGAATACAGATCCAGGAGTTGATTGGAATGGAGAAATGTATTATTCATAAACACTTGTATAAACCAACCTTGGGTCTACTGTATGTTGTTTTTGTCACATCCCTTCTTTAGGTGTTAAGAAATCAGTTACCCCGGGAATTGCTAATCTTTTGTGCTTCTTGCAGGTGTTCTTGCGTTCTTCTTCTTCACGCAGAGAATACCAGTCTTTGCCCAGGAAGCACCAGCACTAAATTACTACTGGGTACCATTGTTGGTAAGGCAACCATCTAATCCCCTGAACACAGGAGGCTGTTTGAGGTGTTCAGATTAGTTGGGGTGTGTTCTGGTAACAGCTCCTGTCATCCTCTTCAGTGAGGAGTGATCTGTTATATTCTGCTCCTCTGGTTCACTCTGACAGAAGTCACACTTCAGTAACTCTGCACCTTCTGGAAAAAAAAGTTATAGATTTTCTTTGCTCAGACTTCCCAAACAGCAAAGGCTGATAGTGAAGCACCAATGACATTGTGGCTTCTAATGGAATAAGTCTGTGATGTATCTCTTCTTGCTACTGTAGCCCACGTAGACTCTGGAACAACTCCAGGATGAGTGATTCTTTAGATTACTGTCTCAAAGGAGTTCAGAACGTGCTTGACAGATATTCTCCATGGAGGTTGAAATGCCTTCAGTTTGACAGCTGAAAAACTGGTGGCTACTGCATGCAGTGTCTTGACTGTCTAATTCCTTTCCACAGCATCAGTAGCATCTGATAGAACTAAGGAGATTCAGTTAAATCTTCCAAAATTTGCTTAGCAGACTAGGCATCTGACTTGTGTTAACACTGCCACATTGGTGTCAAACTAACATTTGGGGTTTTATTGTGATTTGTCTTCCGTAGACTGTCATTATTGGCTCCTACCTAGTGGCACACGGGTTCTTCAGTGTCTATGCAATGTGTGTTGATACACTTTTCCTCTGCTTTTGTAAGTACTGAGTTTTCTTTCGTTAGTACCTGCAAGTTGCAGGAGGAGTACAAAACCACCTTGTCTGTTCCTTACAGAATTCTGTAGGGATTGAGATGCTTAGAGATTGAGTGAGGAAAAGTATGATTTTACTTCTCAGACTCACTCTTCGATGCATGCATGAGTGCAGAAGTGTGTCTCAGTCTTAAAGTAACAGAAGGGAGTTGCAGTTCACGTGGATATCTGGCTTTTCTTCTTCAGATGTTCTTTAACTATTACTGTGGTTATATCGTCTTACAGTCTTGGTCACATAAGCAGTGGGTCACTATGGCAAGATAAAGATGGTAGTGCTGATTCTTTTAGTTACTTTTAATTCTTTTAATTACTGCCATATAATGGAAAGGATGGCATTCTGTAGAGTAGCTGTATTTCACTTCTTTTTTCTTTGGAAAATCAGCAGTGCCCCTGTTGAAGGTAACAAGTAATCATGCTGTTTCTTTGCACCTTCCTCACTGAGTGGATTAACTGGGCAGCAAGTGAGGAGTCTGGAAGTTTGCAATCTGCTACTGGGTCATCTCCACTGGTGCAGGTGTTTACAAGTATGGCATGCAGGCTCTTGGTTCATCACTGGCAAAAATGCACAGCTCATGGTGGTGACTGTGTTGAAAACCAGTGTTTTGTAGCTGTGAATTTTCTGTGTTACAGTGCTTTTAGTATCTTCCATAGTTTCCAAGGAAATAAATAAGGAGGCATTACTCCTGGAGCTACCTACTTTTATAACAAGCAACTTTGCAGAATTCTCAGGAAAACTAAGTCTATCTCCAAAATACGTGATTAGTCAGTTGACACTCTGAACTCCATCACTGCTAAGCTCTTGTACTGCTACTCCCTGGTGCCCCTCATACTACTGACTTTCCACTTGCTCCAGTTTCTTCCTTCACTTGTTCTCAGTGAAGGCTGAAATAAAATGATCAGCACTCCGTGTGAACCGGTCATTCTAAGGCCATACCATTAGTTCTTATCAGCATGTGTTCCAGATTATTTTATACGATTGACAAAATATACTAGGAATTTCCTTCTTTTCTCATGAAGTTCCAGTATTGCTGATTACCCCTGTGCATTTGAAAAATCTCTGTTTTATGTGTGAGATACTACCAGGCTAGTGTAAAACAATTGGGTGTTTTTAAAAGAGCTTATGGACACACATTTAATATGTCCAAAGACGTTTTGTCAGTGTTAAAGGCACAAGCAGACATCCATCTAACAATACTAATAATATCCAATAAATAAGTTAAAATGAAAACAAATAAACGCATAAATGGTTTCTCAAGTTACTTAGAATAAAACGCAAATTAATCAAACTGGTAAAGTTTAGGAAGTTGATTGGTGCACTCAAAACTAACAGACTTTCATTTAAATTTACTCCATCTACCTGTAGTTAATCTATGTGCATGGTATATACTGTTATGGAGATACATAAATATTTGCTTTCTCCTGACATCTTTGGCCATTCCATACAGCTAGTGCTTTTTTTTTTTTTTGGCTTTTCAGAAACAGCTGCCTGCCCTTTGCAAGGCTGCAGTTGCAGTAACCCTGCTCCCCTGCACACTCTTTCTAGATTGCCCTTCGGTGTGAAGTTGTTCACCTGTCTGTGCAAGGCATTTACTCTGGGCTGAACCCAGACCAGTGATGTGTGCACAACCTTCTGCAGGAAAAAAAAAAGGAATACACCCATCTCATTATTTTAAATCCATGTTCTATTTCACTTCCCGTGCTTCTATTTGGTTGTTGTACAGTAGGAAATACTGTAGGGTATTGTGTACTGACAGCATTAGGTTTTTGAAGAACTTCATCTCAAGCAGTGAAAAAAGGTCCAGTTGAAAAAAGTACTTAAACCGAAAGCTACTTCTTGGTCAAAATGTCAGTCTGCTTTAGAAAAAAAACTGGCCACCAGTGTGGAGAAATTGTGAGCTCCTGAAAACCTCACTTACAGCACCAAACCAAAGAAATGGTGAATAAAAAGGATATATTGCTGTCATTTTAAAATAGTTAGATGTGTGCCTCTGCTTTATGTAAAACAGTGTCTGGCTTGTGAAAAAAAGTTGTTTTATGGTGTCCTTCATCAGTTTAACAATTCAGCTACATTCTCCTGAGAGTTTTAAAAATGTTGGTTCTTTTGCTCTCTCCCTTCTTCAACTCTCTCTCTCTTTCTCTCATGTGTGTGTTTGATGTTCTGCTGTTTGCTGCTTTGCTGCGCACATTCAGGTGAAGACCTGGAAAGAAATGATGGATCTACAGCAAAACCCTACTTCATGTCAGCTAGCCTTCACCGAATTCTAGGGAAGAAGGAGCTAAGCCCTAAGAAGGCAATAGGATAACATGCAATAAACCTCAGCATCAAAACAGTGTCACTTTTAAGCAAAATGTGTATAAATTAGGCACAAGTAAATACTGTAAATGATGCTTCTGGTTAATGGGTGATTTTTTTTTTTTCCTCTTGCTTACATCTTTAAAAAATCAGCAACATTGATAATGTTTTATTTGTTTAAAAGTTTAAGCTAACAGCTGTGAAACAAGGCCACATTTTAGTCTATAGAGTGCCTATGGAAAGAAAAAATGTAAATTTGAAGCTTTTGTAAGTCTATAATAATGTTTTAATAACTTTTTTAACACAAGTTGCTGCCTTAAACGACAGCAGTTTTGATAACATTTCTTTTTATAAGTGTATATTTGTAAAAGATATTCAGGCAGTTTTTGAAAGCACTTCATGTAACCTAATTAGCCATAAAAAAAGATAGTTTGGGAGTCTCTAGTTAACCAGACAGAGATGCTACTAAATTTGTAAATATGGTGCTATGATTGTATTTTTTGTACTTGCTGGTTGTCAGCTATTTAAACTGTGATTATACATGCATTAATTGTTCCCTACACTGAAAATGTAATAACATTTTAATCGCGTTGACAACTGTGTGTTCTAAGAAATGATGGTACCCTGTAGTCCCGAAGAAGGTAATCTGAAAAGACTACTCAGTCTTCTGTTGGTACTGCTTAAAGTGAAGTTTTCTTTCCAATGTGCTTAAAGGATGATATAATTGAGACAGGATCCTATGGTGCTTAAAAAAAGTGATTTGTGTTTCACACAAATGAAGTTTTATCTGGTCCAAGGAGGCAAAGATGTCATTTTCTAGCTGATGTGTAAGAGACAGATGCTTGTGTTAATGTCCCATCTTTAATGAGTCTCTGTATTCTACATTATGAGGAAGTTGAGCTGTGGTGAAAAGAAAACCAAATGTGGTATTTTGTTTTCCTTGGAAGAAAGCCTTAGCTGTATACGTACACAAAGATCTCCATTGTGTCTGCTAGTTCAGAATGGCTTCTGAGTAGGTACTGCAACTGAGCAGGTATGGGTTCTGAGAGCCAAGGAGTACACTTTCTACAGGTCTCTGGTCTCAGTGGCTTATACAGTAAGATACAAAGATACGACATTGAACTTGAGTCTCCTCATCATGCAGCATTAATTAGCTACTGAAAGAAGCTCCAAAAGATTTGGTGTCCTCTTTGATTATTAAGATTATCGGTTGTTAGAAAAAAATATATTGAGAAAAAGCATATTAACATTCTGTTCAGGTGTGTGAACCTCCCTTTAGTAGAACTGCCGTGGGGGCTAGTTACAGCTTGGCTCATGAAAAGTATCTTAGACTGTTTACAGAGTACATTTCAAGTTTGTTACTGCCATGAGCTGAACTAAAAAGGTTTTAATGTTTTAGGGCCCAGCTACGTTTTGGCATGCCCCTAGTTTTCATGGATTCCACAGTACTAAATGAGGTATTCCATTACTCGCTTTCAACAGCTGGCGTGTGACATACCCCTTCTAAATCCATGGCAGGAATTCAGCCGCTGGAAAGACTCTTCTAGTCCGAAGAGTCTCTTGCTATCACAAAGAGAAAGGCAAATTTCTTTCCAAATGATCTGAATTCTTATTTCTGGGGAGAATTTACTGACAATTCATATTCCAAAGTGATTTTTGCTCTCTGACTTATGGCTTCAGCTTGTGATTACTGGAATCACAGCAGAGGCAGAAATACTATCCTTTGTGCAATAGGTCTGGGGTTAAGTTAATTCACAAGTGTTATCACCCACCTGCTTGAAGTCATGGGCGTGATAGGACCATAAAGTCCTGTGAATGGAGGTACAAGTGGCAGGATGCTGGTATGAGTTCTCTGGTCCAGCAGGCACCATAGCTCTTGCCCCTGAAGCATAAATTAGTGGCTCACTTTTGGATTTAAATAATGTAAAATAAAGGCGTACAGTTTCCAACTGCACTAGTCACTGTGGGCACCTTCGGTTTTTGAGAACCTCACTTGAGGTATTACTACTAACTTGACTTACAGAAAGGGCTGAGAAACATAGTTTCTGAAAACTGACTTATGGTTTTTGTCTCCATCATCTTTCCTTTTTCATCATGTGTGTGGCAGTGAATACTGAAACCCCTATTACTCTGATGTCATCTGAGTATTAAGCCAATAACATTATGGGCATGTGTCACTGTTATTAGAAATCTCACCTGTCTGTGGTTACAGCCCATGCTCTACTTATTATCATCTTTTAACTACCATGTAATTGGTTTGAAGCTAAAGGAACTGCATTGGGTGATCTATATTTCGCTACTGGACCCCAGTGTCTTTCTGGGACCTTGACTGAAAAAGCTCATTTCTGAATACAGTGTGCTTTTTTTTTTTTTTTTTTTTATCATATGAATGTAACCATAGAGATTATTAGGAATGAAGTGTAACAGAGTAGTATACGGTTATTTGATTAGAGGACTTTTGTAACAAACCTATGCATTTACTAAAGGAATTTCTAAAAGTGAAAGTTTTAAACTGCTTTATTATTTATATACAGTAAATATATATAAATGTGTATAAATCGCTCCGCTCACTATTTTGTGAAAATAAATTATTTAGAATGTAAGCGATCATCATTTCTGAGAAGAAAACTTCAAAGCCATTTTCTTTATTATATAACTAAGAGAACTGTGAAAATAAAAGCAATACCATATGAATTTTATAATCAATAAACTGAATAAAAAAGTAATAATGATTTAACAGTAAAATTGGCTTAAAAAATAAACTGCTATTAATGAAACAAGTAGAAATTATTGCAAAATAATATTGGAAAAAATTCACTTAAAAGTTCTAAGACTTCTTATAAAGGCCCTGATTAGTCCTGTGAGCAAGGACTCCTGTGTCCGAAGATTCACACCGCAGGTTCTTGTGGCAGCACCTGCAGATTTGGACATCTACCTTGATGCTTGATTTGTTATAAAATTTGAAGTTCCGATCTTTGCTTTAGAGTGGAGCATGTGGTGAAGTGTAACGCAGCAAAAGGTTACTTTTCCTTTGATCCTAAGGCAGCAGGAGTCGGTGATAAAAATTTCCACTCTCTCCACGAGGGGCAGCCCTGCACACTGCCAGGCGGTGGTTGGCTCTGTTTGCAGTCAGTCAGGGACGGGCTGGTGGGACCTGGAAGCCCAGAAGCTTGTCATGGTGCTGCTGTGCGTGAGGGCCTCAGCAGGTGGTGGTGGGACTTCTGCCGTCCTGCCCAGCCCCAGGCTGCATGTTTCTCTGGCTGGTGGAAGAGCTGAAGAGATGGGACGGCTCTGAAGAAAGGCCCTTTTATGCGCATAAAACTTCTTTGGGAGTTCTTGAACAAGCAGAATGTCAAAACTAAGAGATACTAGAAAATAGCCAGTATCATATCCATGCAATATACTTGCTTTAGTTCTGGTTTAATTCACTGTGTCTCCCTGTGATATATTAATGGATGGCTTTTATTTGCATGTCTTATACCAAAGTTTTAATGTCAAGCCTTCAAATTTTGTAAAGAAAACAAACAAAAAAGGAACCTCCTCCCTCTAGCTCCCCCCTCCCCCTTGCCCCACAAAAAAGTGAAATGAGAGTATTTTCCTTACTGAGGTTTTCTTCCAAGTAGTATTCAGCGGTTGGTCATTGTGGATTGGGTGCTATAAGGATGCTGAGTAGTCCTTCAAACATCAGTATTTAACCGTATGAAATATTTCACTGTTGCACGTTCTGCAGTAGGCTGGTAGCATGATCTGGCAGCCGTAATATCACTCTTGTCCTGGGAGAGGTCAGTAAGTGTTCTAAAATCTGTTGTAGATGTGACTGTAGGAGAAGGCTGTCCTCTGTAATGTGGAACGTCCCTTGGACCAATCCTCTTTGCTCGGCCTGGACGCCTGTGTCCTCTGACAAAGTGCCTTACCTGGCTGTTGTTTTTACCTGGCTTGTATCTTGAAGTTTATTCGCATCGCGTAAATGACGCAGCATAGGAGACTATGCTAAATGACTAGCTAGGAGAAACAGTACTCTCTTTATTTGAATTTAACTGGTACACAGTTTAATTGTAGGAAAAAAAATGTCAGATGTGCTTAAATTGCATAATGCAACATGCACAATTTTCTGTTGCTGTTGTCAGACCATGAAAGTAAGCTGTCTGGCCCAGAAGAAAAGACGTGGCAGTTGTACTGTTGCACATAATCAAATAAAAGCGATGTAAGAGCGTTCAGTTTTTAGTGGCAGACTTCTTTATACCTTTGATTTATGGGACAGTGGACTTCCAGGTGTGGCCAATTCTGCCTTCGGTGGCTGTCCGTGTGCGCCGTGCCCGTGTGGCTGCGGGGGGAATTGGGCCGCCGCTGCTTAGAGTAAAAACAGCTGGGAAACGCATATGGTACCACTGCGGTGTGTGTGTGTGTGTTTTGCTCACGAGCATAAAGCTCATTCTCCATTTTAAGACTGATAGTCTGCTATTCGGGAAGTGTTTTATAAATGATTCTAAGTTTTTTATCTTTTGATACAGGTGATGATTTTTGAGGTAATAAGTAATTTGTACTGCACTGTAATCAGATGGGAAATATAACTGTTTCTTCATGTTTAATTAATACTAATAGTGCTGATATTGCAGTTGTCTGTTACGTTATGCTACAGAAAGTCCACAGGCTTTTGTCCCACGTAACGAGGTGTAAAGCCACAGAAAGGCTCTCCAAGGGTTAAGAAATGGAAATTACTGTGTTTCAATAATTAATGTGATTGTTAAAGGTGTTTTATTATCGTGCCAAAACCAAATTAACATGAGCACACGGCAGTTTGAGCTCTAAAACCTGTTCGCTTCTGCTATGCAGAAATAGGAACGTATTGTTTAAATACCTTTGGTAACTAAAGCGTTTAATATTTAATTTTGTTGTTGCTCACTGTTTTGCAGCTCTTGGGGATTGTTCTAATAAAGATTTAGATACAAAGCGGAGAGTGCGTGTGTTCGTGCCCAGTGCTGAGCACGGCCCTGCTCCGGCCGGGCAGCGGGGGGCGCGGCGCGGGGCGCTCCGTGCGCTCCGGGCTCTGCCGCGCCATGGCGGTGTGGGGGCGGCGGCGGCGGCCTCAGCGGGACGCTGAAGTGGAGTCTTGCGGCGCGGGGCGGCCGCGCGCTGCTGCTCCTTAACGCCCGGGAACGTCGCTGTGGTAAAAGCGCGGGAATCGCTGGTGATGTTAAGGATTTGTATTTATGGAACTGCATAGAGATAAAACACGGCTTTTTAGTGGGACTTGTTCGGAAATCTCATTTTACCAGACAAGTTTAAGTCAGCCGAAGTCACACCCTGTAGCTTGTTTTTAACAGACTCGCCAAAAGTCGTCCTTTTCTCTTGTCCGAGGGTCAGCCCTCGGCTCGCGCAGGTGCTGCTGGACGGGCTGTAGCTGCTGCTGCACGGACACATCCCAGCTTCTGTGTCAGCCCGTTGCTGTAAGTGGAGGAAAAGGATCAGCATTGCTGCCCGCAGTGCGATTTTTCCAGGTTGGCAGGAGAAATTAAATTAAAATAATAATAATTTCTTTGAAGAAGTGCAGAAGTGTTTCAGAGGTGAGGATGAATTTCAGCAGAGGCGGCTCAGCAGCACCGGGGCTGTGCTGTGGGGGCACGACAAAGGCAGAGCTGGGTGATAACAGCCACTGTACGGCAACTGTGCGGTGCCGTGCACTTGAGGACATCCTGGCCTTGAGCTATCGGTGCAATGAAACCACACGATAGAATTTTTAAGTCAACACAAAAAGATACGATGCTCACAGGTACAGGCAGCTAGGCATTGCTGTCACGTTGAGCAGAGCAGGGCTGTGCTGGCAGGAGATATCCATCTTCCTCTGCAACTGGGTGAGCTCAGCTGTCTGCCTTGGACATGGAGACTGAACAGCAAATGGATGTGTGCAGAGTCATGGGGTATATAGGAGGCTTTCATTTCAGAGTTGCAGCTTATGTCATTTAAAGCTACGTGTTCAGTGCATTAGGGCTTGCACTAAGTGATACGATTGCTTAGAGAGGTAACTGCTGTCAGTTCTGATGGGGCTATCAGTGGGTTTGTGTTGCACAGTCCTCTTGCTGGCCAGAGACCGTGGTGGGTGAGCAGTGGTGCTGGTATGACACAGCCTGCAAAAGTTCCACCCTGCTTTGCTCTGCGATTCTCAGGGGGAAAGAGTAAAATGAAAGTGGTCACAGGGCAAATGCTTACGGAGAGGAGAGTGAATCTGCCCCTGGGTTTGGATGTGGTCAAGTTCCATTCCAGCTATATACTAGAAGATGAACTCTAAAAGTCATCCTCAAAAGGACACTGGCTTTTCCTGACGCCGGTTTAGCGGCTGAGCCGACGTGGGCAGAGAAGTGAGCCCTGCAGAAAAGGATGACCTCCCCGCTGCTCAGAAGAGGAAAGGACACTGTTGCTTTACAGTAAGTCTTCAGGAAAACGTGCTTGTTTTTTGTTAATATTTTATCAGATGCAAATTAGTGTGTTAAAGCCATACTACCATTATCTGAGTTCAGGTGATGATGTATAGCCCTGCAGAACCTATCAGTGTACTTAGATGCCAAAAGATGCACTTGTGATATACACATTATTGTAAGGGGATGTTGGAGAAGGGAGGACTTTTACTATGTGCCTCATATGTACATTGTTACTTTAATTAAATTTGCTTTAACTACATCAGTACCTCCTTTTAACATGCATCACGTTGGAACAATATATACATAC